>VXAX01003148.1:0-47201 GCA_013399835.1 Leptocoma aspasia
AGAAGGACACGGGGATGGGGACACGGGCATGGGGACAGAAGGACACGGGGATGGGGACAGAGGGACACGGGGATGGGGACAGTGGGGCATGGGGACAGCAGCATCTGGGGACGTGGGGACAGCGGGGCAAGGGGACATGGGGATGTGGGGATGAGGGGACACTGTGGGACATGGGGACAGCAGCACCTGGAGACGTGGGAACATGGGGACAATGGGACATGGGGAGGAGGGGACACAAATTAGTTTTTGTGGTAATTTTGGAATCAATAAGTAGAAAATGCTGTTTATGTATTTGTATGGGTAATCTGCCTTGTCACAGGTTGGCAGACCCAGAGGATTTGAGATGACAGTGTGACACAGAATGAATTATTATTGAACATTCATATAGGCCTTCTTCGCTTCTTAAAATCCCAGAAAGTACCCAAATTAACCAAGACTAATAGATTCTTGAAGGTACAGCCAGTATTTGGAAGTCTTCTCAAGTAAGGGTAATAGTCATTTTAAAAGATTCTTTCATCACATTATGCTTAATTGAATTTACACTTCAATTGTATTCCAGAGTGTCTGTAAAACTAAATTTTGAGTGGAAGCTTACATACAGCAACTTTATTGGTTGCAGCTTTGTGTTCAGCAGAGGTTTGTGCTCATGCAGTGCTCAGCCCTTGGTTTCAGAGGGGTTCCACCAGTGCCCTGCATCCTGACACTGGGTCCTATGCAGGCACCTTGTTAGTTGTCTTTTCTTCTCTCCACCTCTGTTCATTGGCTGAATTAATTTTAATTAGGAGTATATGTTCAGAACAAATATGATGATAGAATACATTAAGCTGGTTCTGGTACCAGGTGTGTAAGTCTGTAATGGTACTGTATAGTGGACTTAGAATTATTTAGTTTATTATGAAAACACCATTTTCAAAACAGCCTGGTGATTAAAGCACTTCAGCAGAAATTAGAAGGCTGGCTCCAAGGCCTTTTCCTGTTCTCACATCCCCAAAGCCAGTTCTGGGAATAATCATTCTGCCATGAGGCTTCTGTGCCATCTCCCTGGAGCTGGACTGTTACTTGGGTGGGCAGGAGCACAACGGTCTTGGGACAGATGGAGAGATAAGATACAGGAGTCTGACTCTGCAGCATGCTCTGGGAAAGTCCCTGGGCAGCAGGAGAAAGTCTGAGCCCTGGTTTGTGCTCCAAGGAGTTTATGAATTTCAAGTGAAGTTTAGAAACATCAGGATTCAAGACCTCCTGTTTTCCAAAGTGAGCTGCTTCTCACAGGGCAAAGGAGCTGGAGCATATTTCATGAATTCTCCTTTCTGCCTGCTCAGTGAGTGGTTGCAGTAGGAGGAGATGAGACTGATCCTTATCCTGGTCTTAGTCTGGAGGTTCGGACACTCCTTTGGGAAAGAAAGATTTAAACTCCTTGGGGCTGAGGAAGGGTCTAGGAACCAGCTCAGCCACTTCACAGGTCTCTTGTCTGACGTGTGCCCTTGGGCCAAAGGCAGCTTCATCCTTCATCCCAAAACAACCCTCCTGCAGCTCACCCCAGGTCCTCATTGTTCTGCTGCTGAGCAGCACAGGGACTCCCATCAGCTCTCTGGTGAAGTGTTCTCAGTATTTAATATATTTAATACCCTGTCAGTCAGCTCTTGGTGCTGTTCCCCAGTTATCTGTAGGTGTGGGGAGGATCCAGGTCCTGGCTCTGGGGCACATCCTCTTTGAGTTCCGTGGTTGTGCTGGGTGGGCTTCCCCATGTGCCTTGTTTCCACTGGGTGAGTTGAGAACAAATGTGATCTGAATTGCTGCTGCAGCAGGACCTGCTTTGTAGGTGCCAGGACACTGAAGTGATGCCCTGACTGCAGCTTGGCTGCTCAGGGGAGGGCTGAGAGTAGGTTTACGGTAGTTTAGCCATGAAAAACCTCCTATCCCTTTTCTTAAAGGCTAAAAATACATCTCTTGACCCATCTAGTGTGTTAAATAACACGTGTTTGACCTTTTCAGATACTTGAAATCCCAAATGTAGCCCTGCTGGTTGCTGGTTCTGGGCCTGGCTGCTGACAGACAGTGCAAAAGGGACCCAGTGCTGATTTCCACTGATTTTCAGATTTGCAGAATGACTGCTTTTGGTGAGAGAGGTGAAGAATCCTCCTATTTGTTTCAGCTTTTCACTAATTCTAATGGAAATAATTTCTTTAAAGCTTTGGAAATTTTGTTGTTTTGCAATTAAGATAAGAATTTTCTAGTATCCAAGTTTTAATCTGGGTTTGAAGTGAAGGCAAAATTCCAGGTCAGAGCCTTGCTCAGAAACAGATGGGCTAAACATAGGATGGTTTAGAGTGTTCCCACCCCCAGTGATTTGGGGAAACACTCATTGAAGAATTGTTTCCAGGAACTACAACCAGTTTGGATAGGAGGAAAAATCATTTTTCATTAGGTGTCATGAAATCAATGGCTGCAATGTTTTCTTTTTTTTTCTGTGACAGGTTTATTGTCCGCCCTGATGTCAGGCAAAGCAGGATGGCAGATTTCCTGGACTGGGTGCTCTCCATGTTATCCAAATCCTCCTCCCAGACCATGGAGGGCACTGTCATTGTCAATGGCATGCTCCAGGCCCTGGTAAGTACTGGTTTTCCCTTAAAAGATAGACACTTGGGTTTATGGCCATCCTATACTGCTACAGGAGGGCTTTGATAGCACAGAGGGGTTCCTGGCAATGAAAAAAGGAGAATTTTAGACAATATAACTTCCCATGCATGTATATTTTCTTTTTTTTTGTCATCCTCAAATGAAAGTAAAATTGCCAGTACGGCTACTCATAAATAACTCTCAAAGTAGCAGTCATTTCAGTAAGTTTGGGTTTGTTTGCTAATCTGGATGAATTTTTTGTTTAATGCCCTTTCCTTGTGAGTTGATAATGGTGTGTGACTCAAAAGAGCTGAATTCTTAGTTTGGGTTTTAAAATTGACATATGTGCATGGGGCAAAAATCTGCAGTACCTGAACTGTTGTTCCAGGGCACTGCTCCTCTTGTACATCCTAAGAAGGGCTATTTATAAAAGCTTTGTTGTAGTTTTACACCCTTAAAAGTGCTGGCATGTTTTGAAATCCTGGGGTAACACTTCTGGTGTCTGTGCCAGTTTTGATGTCCAAATGTATTTGGGCAGAATGGAGGCGTTTGTGTGGAGGGAGGAATTGTTGTTCCTTCTTGGTTTGGTTGTTGACCAAGGCAGCGCAGGTGAAGACAGATCACGAGCCCTTGTGCAGTCTTTGCAGTTGCACTGGTTTGAGGATTTGCTGGTGTTTGTACAAGTTGTGATAATTTGCATAAATTTGCTGCTCTTTTTAACCAGTCACTAAGAGGACTTGTGTGCAGTGTGGTACTAAACATCAAAGCAAAGGTCTGGAGCAAGTGTGTGGGGTGTGGGGTTTTTTGGTAGTTTCTTTTTCCTCTCGAGCTCTTCCAAATCAGAAGGGAGAAGAAATGATCTATATTTAGAATAACTGAGGACCTGCTGCTTAAGCAGGAGGAAGCGTTATTTGTGTGCATTGCAGCGTTTCAAAAGACAGAATGATGTTTCATCATTTTATTGTCAGATCTGGAAAGGGAGACTGACTGTTTGCCATTCCCGGGGCATGATGAGACCTGCAGGATGTATAATGCATTAGTGTTTTGTCATAATTCCTTTGAGTTTGGCTTTGGCTCCATCCACCTGTTCATTAGTGCGCACTAAGCGAAACAGGTGAATACTCAACAAGTAGAATCGAAACCAGAATGTGATACAATAGACCTGGGAGCAGAGCCTGCTGCTTTGCTTTTCTGGGATTTTTTTTTTCCTCTCCACAGCTCATAATGCCTGTTTCAGTTGGTAGATATGAGCAGATTTGTAAGGCCTTTTCTTGCATTTAGTCTTCAGTTTCTCCTTTCAGTCACTACAATGAATTCTATCATTAGGGAGTAAAGGTTTTCAGAAGGGTAGGTGTGCAGGTGTGTGTGCATGTAGGTGCTTAAGGGGAGCAGGAAATATTTTTTTCAAGAGTTAAATGTTATAAATATCATATTTATATATAATTACACATATTCCAAATATTTTAATATTAAGAATTTTGTCTCACACTTATAGCAACACTATGTTGTCAAAAATATCGGTTGAAAATAAGTGTTCAAAATAAGTAAACATTTCTCTTTAACATGCAANATTTATATTTATATAATATGTTCTATTTATTCTATAAATAAATACAATATATTTTAACATAACAAATAATCACTAAATGTGTAAAGCAGTTACAAGAGGGCACTAAATGTGCCCTCATCCTCATGAGAGGCAACTAAAAGTTGTGGCAACAAGCTTCAGAATTCTTTGCCCTTGGATTCCTCCAGCATCTTTGCCCAAGATTCCTTGTTACTTTAAGAGTCAAACCACAGCTGCTTGCCCATCTCTCTGAACAAGCAGGAGAAAAAAGACCATTTTTCAGTTTCTGGTCAGTACAGCAAGGTGGGTTTTGGGATTGTGACGGGTTTTGGGAATGATGTAACCCACCAGAGTGGGGATAAAAAGTCTCTCCACATCAGAGCAGAGTGGGGCTGCCCTGAACAGGGTGGGTTTTGGTTGGGCTCGGATTTTGTGCCTATTATGGTCTGCATCAACTGAGCGGCTCCGAGCGAGCCTGGCATGGAAAAATTGCTCGGAAAAGACACGAAACTGCTGCATTTCAATGAACTGAAACTGCAAGTCAGGGACGCAGTGAGTAGTTGGCCGTGGCTGCACTTTGATCTGCCTCTTCGTGGCCCTGAGCCTGGCTGATCAGGTGTGTGCTGCTGTTTCATCTCACTCAGCGTTCTGTGCAGAACGAGTCCGGCCGTTCCGCCGCTCCTGTCGGAACACGCACCCGGCGTTGCATATTGTAATTGCACTGGGGCCTTTGGCTCTCTGCTCCCTTCCACCTGTCCTCAGTAACTCACCATTTCCCAGCGGGGGGCACCAGCAGGCACCTCTGCTGACACCAGTGTTTCAAACTGCCCTCCTTTGTTGAAACCTCTGCTGCACTAAAGCATTTAATTCACTTCCGTGCTCCTGTTCTTTGGCGTTTGAACGACTGAAAATGTTGGATTATTAAGAAATTGCTACTTTGTTATAACATTTGTTTACTTGAAGGAAACTTCTAGCCTGTTTCAAGAATCTGCATTTTAAATTCTCTTGGTCTGGAGGTTTGCTTTTAAACCTGCCATTATATCAAACAGCTTTTTAGTTATCGCTGCAGGGCGCAGCACTCCCAGTTCTTGCGTGACAGAGATGTCATCACGTTGAGGTAGCCTTGGGCATTGAAACTTATTAAACCTTATTTGTTTTATAAGTGATTCAGTATACAAGTGTGAGTAATAATTAAAAAAAATAAAACGCCCTACGCAGTGATCTGATGAAACTCGAGAGTCTTAAGAACGAGGCATTTCCCTGAGCTGTCTCTAATGCAAAGGTTATTTAGCAATAGCTACATGCTTATGTAAATTTGGCTCCAGGGAAGAAAGAACTCTATAACTCCATTCTTTCAGACCCAGAGGCACAAAAAGTAGAATATTTCCAAATAGAATGTTTCCCAAGTCTCTGTATTTTTGGCATTCTCAAAGAATTGGCTGTATTAGGATTGTCTATTGGCGTTATTTTTTAAAAAAAGAGGTTGTTGCTTAGTGGTTAGGTGATAAAGGTGTAGAAAAAGCAGTGTTGGTGAGAGGTACAAACGTTCTTATGTCTGCAGGTACCAAGGGCACTGACTCCTTTCTGCTCTTGCCATTTCTCTCCTGGCTGTCATGCAGTATTTCTTCTAACGTGGCCTTGTCTGATACTGCTGGGTTTTTCTCTTCTCACCAGAACTTTGGTGGTTCATTCAAGGTTCAGAAGTTCTGTTATCATAAATGTGTTTCTTTTCTTGTTAGAACGTAGTACTATCTCAAGCTGCTAATTTTCTTTTTCCTTCTGAGTGTTTAAAATCCACGGGTTTTGGCAATCTCAAGATGGAATGGAGATACTCGGTCAGCTCTCCATGTGTTAGTCTAAACATTTCAGATGTTCAGCTGATAAGTAACTGGGATCACATGAAAGCTGCCATCACTGTGTTGCTGTCTGTCAGCATTCGTGTCATGTTGATGCTCAACACCCAAACACGTGCGGCCCACAGCAGGAATGCTGCTTGTGTGGAGGCACAGTAAGAACAAGGCCTTTAACTAACCCATTTTACCATCAGCTGCACGTAGAATGCATTAAATATTGCCTCCTTCCAAGTGAACTTCAGTTCTGCCAGCATGTTCTCCCTGGCTGCACCTGGCCGGGAGGCAGGGATGGCTGGTGGCATTCCCGGGGTGTTGTGTGGCTACCAGGGGGTGCTCCAGAGCAGTGCAAGGGATCATTTCCTGCTCTTCCCAGCGAGGCTGGAATTATCCTCCCAGTCCTCCTCTTGGTTACAACCAGAGGGTAGATCCAGACTGGTGTCTCCTGCTCAGCAGGAAGATCCACTCACTCCCCAGCAGCCAGGCCACCCCTCGTGGTGATTTGTGTAGCTTGGGGAACAAGTCCTGGAGATGATCCCGACTGATAGATCTGCTGCAGGTCGGGCCCAAAGTGGGTTACGCAGACAATTGGCAGGTGTGGTGTCTCTGCTGGGATTATTAAGAAACTGAGCTTTGTTTGCCTTGCCCTGTGCTGTTTCTAAAGCAGAACCAGACTTGACAGTCGTCATTGCTTGCACACCACTGATTTTCTCTAATTTGTAGGTGGCTTAATTATTTATAAGAGAGGGAGTCACATACTTTTCAACAGTAGAGCAGGTTGGGTGGGTTGGTGTGTGCTCTGTGCCCTGGTTAGGAGAGGAGCCCGTGGCGTAACTGCGACTGCCGGGATGCTCCGACAGGCAGGCTCCTGGTGCTCAGCACTGCTGACACCAAACTGCCTGTGCAGGTGGCAAACCAAGCTTATTAATTACTTTGTTTCTATCAGATTTTTGGAAATGGTGTGCCTTGGGTATTTTTCTTCCTTCAAGGCAGGAAGTTTAAGCTGGGTACTGTAATGCTGATTTGCCCTTTTTGCTTCTCATGATTTTCATTGATGCATCATGAACATTTCTTTTTTAGTATGACCCCTGTAAGCTCCAGGTTTACAGTATTTTTCTGAAGGAGTAACTTTGCTGTACATGCCTGACTGTTTGTAGCATGTGCTGGAAGAAAATACTTTTTCTGCTTTCCCAAAAGCCAGCATTGGTTAAAATGCTCTTTTATTTCCTTTGGGAAAAATATATCTATTACACTCAAAAGTTTTAGAGATTTGGACTTGGGGATGCTTTTGCCTGCTTTGACTCATAAATAAATAACGAACACTTCTCTTCTTGTCTTCTCTACACTCAGGAAAAAACCCCAGACACTGGATTTCCTGCTATGTTGAATATCTGAAGAGTAGTTCTCCACAGTTTGGCTGTTACCTATTTACTTCTGTAAAATCTGTTTTTAAAACAGCCGTTAAACTTCTCTGACACACAAAAATACCTGATGTATCAGTTGTAGAAACTTCAGGAACCTGCTCCAAGGTTTTATCTAACCCCCAGTACACCTCAGTGGGTGCAGAAAGAACCTTCTTCCCATTCAGACATTTGGCATTTTCACCTGTGTTTATTCCTAAACCATTGGGTAACATATTTTATTGCTCAAAAGTCATGTAAATATTATGGACCTTTAAAAAAAGTTTAGTTATTAATCCAAATTAATAATTATTGATTAATTAGCTATGGTGTCTGTCCTTTGGGCAATTTTTACTTCTCCTAAAAACTTGTACCAATAAAATAAAACCCCCTAATGCACATCTCAGTTGATTTATAGCTGTTGCCACAATGATTTTATTACAAAATGTATATTATAAATCCCCATAGTAGGAGTAGATGTTCTGTGTTGAAAATAGTTGCTATTTAAGTTTTAGTGAAACTGCTGTAGGGAGACAGTGTGTTGGTTTTTGTTCAGAACTTTTTTGTTCAGAAAATAATAGAAATGGTTATGAAATCAAATCTGCCAAGGTTGTTGTTCTAAACTGATTCATAGGTCTGTGAGGAAAAGCATTTTAAAAAGATACGGTGCAATATTTGAATTTTTCTCATTTCCTGCTTGTGTGTTGGCTGATTCCTTCCCACATCTCTCTCAGAGGTGGCACCTTCCCGTTGTGTTGTTCCTGAGGAGTCAGGACTTAATTCAGACTTAGACCCAAGGGTGTGAAAACGTGGAGAAGCTTGGAGAAAGGTGCCAAAATTTAGGAACTGCAGACTGAAAATGGTGTTTTGGGTGTTTTGAGGATTCTGTTCCACCTCCACAGCAGCGTGCTGAGAGCACACACCCTTGGAAGGGGTTTGTCCAGGAGCATTCCCAAGGATCTGTTAAAAAGCTGTTTCTCCACATTATCACTGCTTGAGGAATTTCACTGTGCTTTGTTTGGATATGCTTGAATATAATAATAATAATTGGGAGGCAGCCTGTGTGTGCCTTAAAACCAGTGTTTGCTGTTAAGTTAGGCAGAAAGGAGAAGGAATTGTGAGGATCAGGGATGCTGCCGTGTCTCCAGCATCCACAACAAAGTGTGTGAAGAAACCAGTGATGGGGTTTTAAAGCAGAACACAGGAACAAAGTGATGAAATGAGTTTCTGCATGTTTCAACAAAGATAGAAAAATTTTAGACGCTAGAAAAATTTTAGAGCTCTAGGTTTGTTGTACCAAAGATTTGCAGGTCCTCTGACATATTTTTTTAGGCTTTTTTGTACAGGCAGAGTTCTGTTGTATGTCAGTGAGAAATTTTTGTATTGTTTTTAACACTGACTTCATATATTGCTAAAAGCTGTGCCAATTTATACATTTAAAGTGATATTTATTTCTGTTGGCTGGGCCTGAAGTCATTCTATTGCATTGCTGCTTTGTAAATGTCATTTTGAGGGAGCCCTCACTCATGCCTGCATTAACATCTCAAATACTTTGATATATAATATCAAATTCCCATATATAGCTTGTAGTGGTGCTGATCAGCAGTGCTAATTTGGGATCCTGAAATGCAATTTAGTAACAAACCAAAACAGGCTGGGTACACAGCCCCAAGGTGTTTTTCTTGCCTCTGTTGCTCGCAGCCACGCCTGCAGCGCGGGAGGCATGTGTGTGTGTTTGGCATGTGTGAGAAAGTACCTCTTTTTAGGGGAAGTCTGTTCTTGTTTAACTCCCAGGCATATTTATTGAGGAAGATTTTGCTTGTGGTGAGTGCCAGAGCAAGGACAAACAAGTGCCTGGCCAGGGTTTTGATCCATGGGGAGCTGAGGAAGCTTTTAATGTGTAACGTGTTCTGTCAGGTGTTAATAGTCCCTTGTCTCACTGCACTGCTGGGGATTAATCTCACTGGGATATTTAGCTGCAGATAAAATTCCCTGGGCACAGGAATTGCAGTTGGCCTGCTGGAGGTGTATTTGCAGGTGTCTGTAGGTGGTTTAGTCTCTCACAAGCTGTGGTTGCAGCACACAGAGCTCCTGTGACCCAGCACTGAGCCTGTTGGGTCAGGGACCTGAGCTAGCCCAAAACTGGTGACCTTTTTCTTTTCTCATTTTTTATTCTGTGTTTTTTTTCTTTTTTTCCATTTTCTCTTGAGTGTTTTTTGGCCACCTGAGTCTCCTGAGCAGTTACCAAGAACTGCACCCTGAGACTCTTCCTTTTATGCTATTTAAATCAGCAAACACTACACATTACTGTAAGAACATTAAAAATATTTTAGAGCGAAATGCTTGATATATTGTGTTACAGAATCTCTGTATTCTCATGTCTGTGTTTCCTATTTTAATTGTAGGCACAGCTGTTTAAACATGGCAAGAGAGAAGACTGTTTACCATATGGTAAGTTTGTAATAGCCTGGGTTCAGTTTTTCAAGCCATTGCAGTAGAAAAGGGAAAGGAAGATTAACCTGGTGACAAATGGTAGTGTGAGGAGTAAAATCCACAGGGCAATGATAAAGCAGGGAAAAGGAGGGCAGCAAAAGCAGAAATGACTGTGAGGGAGGAGCAGATGCCACCAGGGAATGTTGTGTTGGAACAGCACATCAGAGGATTTGGCAGGTGATCACACTGGCCATTGCTGTAATACAGGAGCTGAACCCAGAACATTTAAACTGTTAGATGTGGAAAAATATCTGTTTGAAATTCAGTTGAGCATAAACTGGTTTTGTACATTTTACTGCTGGAAGTTTTGCAGGGACTCTTCAAGTTTTAATACAAGCACAGGATTTCAGAAAACCCAAGTTTTAAGAACCAACTGTGTACGGGACACAGCTGGAATCATGTGGGGATAATTTTGGAATAAGAGAAGTTTTTTAGTGCAAAGAGATTACACTGGGTGCAATTAGGGATAGACAGGAAGCCAAAAAGAGGAGAGAGTGTGGAGGTTTCTGAATAGTGTAGCTGCATTTTGGAATTATGTTTGTCTTGGGGTGAATCTTGAAATATGATCAGAACTGACTGCAGTGTGATCTTGGGCCTTATTGATAGCAAAAAAGGGAGGCAGGGAAAGATGGTGGCTAGTTCCAAAACACTAGAAAAGACCTTAGGAGTTTTGTGGAGCTTATCCAAGTACCAGAAATGGGGTTTGTGCCATTCGCAGGAGCCAAGCAGGGATGTAAACTCACTTCAGAGTATTTGTGATTTCACTCATGAAATTATTTTGGCCCTGAGAAGACGTTCTGGTGCTGGAAAGTCTCATTCTCCCAGTTCCTAAGGCTGAGATGCAGACACTTCCTTAGAAAATGCCTGAGAGATGGGTAATGATGGAGATAAGATAGTGAAGACAAACAGCATGGAATGACACAGGTGCAAATACTGGGAATGCCATTGCACAGGAATGGCAGAATCCACTGGGGAAGCTGCCAGAGAAGCAGAAAAAGAAACAGGCTGGGAAAATTACAGTGGAACAGAAAATGACAGAATTTAGAAAATACCACTGTACAACACAACAATCCTTATCAGTATGGAAGGAGTATATTGAGCTCACAGTATTAATCCTGCTGGTAAAATCAGAAGATTTGGCTCATGGCCTAGAAAGAATAGTAAGTAGTTATGAGTCTGGTAATAGGAGAAAAATCAGGGGCGTATGATTGAGTGAATTTACCCTAGAAAATCTAGAATGCTCACAGCTGAGAAGCAGATATTCACATGGGAACTGTTCAGGATAAGAAAATGTGAGAGACAAAAAATATCTACGATTTTTAATTATAACAGATCTGAGGATGAAATAGGAAAAAAAAAATAGGCAAATGTCAAAGCAAGATCCTGTTTGAAGTCACTTGTGACATAGAAGTTGAATTAAAAACAAACACTAGCCCTGGAGTAATTTACATGGGTCTGTAGATATTTTAGTGATTCAAGAGCTGGCAGGACTTGGAAGAGACCTTTATTTATATATTCTTAATTTATTTTCTGTCTATGAATTATGATGTTTCTGCAGCCTCTTCCTCCTCAACTATCAGTCTCTTGGGCTTTTATAACTGCAAAAAATCCAGGTTGCTGGAAGGTATTGAAGTAATAATAATCACTGGCTTGTTGTCTGCATGGATTGTTTCATTAGTAATTTTAGTACATCAAGATGCATCACCAGTCTTTCTAAAGACTTGAGGGGATTTGTAAGTCATGTCTTACAGTGTCTCAGACTTTGAAATAATTGCATTTTCTTTGATCTCTTTGTGTTTTGAAACCCCTGCTATGAGACTGGGGAAGGAGGTTGCAGAGTATTTGGCTGCTGCGATTCCATCTGTGCAGTGCTGTTTGCTCTTTCAGAGCCCGAGTCATTAGTCTCTATTAGCTAATGGTCAACTTCTGAAGAATTATTCTCACCCTAATGAAACTGCAAAAGGGCTTTTTTATTTGTAGCAGCCATGGCTTCCTTGTGAAATTTTTGAATCCTGGAACTTTATCCTCATTAACCCAAGATTCTCCTTTCTCTGTGTTTTTTTTACTTGCTGGACAAATAACTTTGTTAGCTTTGATGTGCCCAAATGAGACGTTTTGTGGCTGATTGTTTACACATCCACAGTGTTTCTCATGTCTAAATGTTTCTGGACATCCATCATCATAAAAATTTCTGTGTCAGGATTTGGTGCTGCCTGAAAGCACTAAATGAGGAAAGGGAAAGCTTCCTCAGTGTGCAGGAAATTTTCCGAGTGAATGAATTACATTTTCTAGCTTCTGGTTCTGTTAGATCACTGAAAATTCTTAGACCCTGAAAGACACTTGGATGTGTTGCTTCCAGTGAGAATCAGAGGCATAAACACTCTGAGAATGTTGATTATAATTTTCATAATCAAAACTAATCCTTAAAGCCATCTCCCCTGTTTGGGCAGTGAAGGATATTGCAATTATTTGACCAGTGTCATCTACTGCAAAGTAGGTAAGCGGGCATTTGTATTTCAGTAATGCCTTTAAAAATATAAATCTCCTAAAAAACGTTCAAAACTTTCAAATGTTCATACCAAGGTGTTTTTAAAAGCAGTTTTTCTGGTGTGTTTGTTTTCTTTTACAGCTGCTACTGTTCTTGAGTGTCTTGATAAGTGCAAGCTGTCAGAAAGCAATCAGATGGTGCTGCGCAAGCTGGGCATGAAACTGGTCCAGCGACTTGGGCTGACGTTTGTGAAACCAAAGGTGGCAAAGTGGAGGTCAGTTTAAAGCTGAAAAATTCAAAAGAAAAGGGAAAATCCAAAAGCACAAAACCCACTACAAATACATAAATCCATACATTTGCTTTCTGCCCCTCTTAACCTTCCCTTAAAGAAAAAGAAATCCCTGTGGGAATGAACATATTCTTCATTTGCGTTATTTGGAAAAAGGAGGATTCTTCCCCTGTGTTTAGTTTCCTGTATTTTTTTTCAATTTTGGTACATAAATGAGTGCTGGGACAAGCCAGATCTGACTTTGCACATTGCACAAGCAGAAGCCTGTTCCTATATAATGCATAACTCACTAATATGGGAAGACAGCTACCTTTGTTCCTGAAGCTGATTTAGTACAATTTTGTAAGAGTGAACATAACTTTTTCCATTACCTGGTCCTACCCTGATTCGATAGAAAGTTCACAGGAGAAAAGTGGTTTGCAATCCTGCTCTGGTTTTGCATATTAGTCAGGTTTTGGTGTCTGGTTTTACCTACTGCCAGAGGGCAAACTCTTTTTTAGATTTCTCGCACTGATATTTTAAAATTGCAGGCTCCCTTGGTGACTATTTTTATTGTATTTATTTTACCGGCTTTTGAGAACATCCTAAGGCATAGAAAATTCTTTTTAGGTGGAGAATGTACCTTGCCCAATGGCAAAAGTCAGTTTAGCATGTAAAGTCTATCTTTTGTAAGAATGCCTCTACACCACGGGCTAAATATTCGAGTATAGCTTGGTCAGAAAGTACTAAGCTGGCTTTGAGATTTGAAAAGCAATTTTTAATAAGCTGATTTTATTAATTTTTTTTAAAGTTTTTGGAGAGACTTTTGGGGCATGGGAATTTTGTCTCTCTTTGTTGTTAGCAGTGGAAAATAGGTTATAGTGAAACAGGAAAGGGAGGGATAATGAAAAGGAACTATTTGAATAGTCTGGCTCTTCTCACCTTGGAAAATAGACAACTGGGTCAGGAGCAAGGAGAATGGGATATTTCTCCTTTTCCTTTAAAGCAGCCACTAAATAACTGGAGAGCAGTGCCCTGGGAGGTGTAGGACAGGCTTTGTGGCAGTGTGTCCCTGTTGCAGCTGGAAGTTACATCAGAGAAATCACTGAAGTGTGTGTTTGCTCTGCAGGTACCAGCGTGGCTGTCGGTCCCTGGCTGCCAACCTGCAGGCTCAGGGTGCTGCTGTGCAGAACCAAAAGAGAGAGCTTGCTGCTGCTGAAGCTGATGATGATGAGGAATACGACATTCCAGGAGAGATTGAAAATGTTGTAGGTGTGTTAAAGCTGGACAGGAATCGTTGCAGTGCTGCAAATTAAACATAGGTTGGAAAATGACCTGCTTGGGGCTAAAAAAGTAATGTGGGTGTCTGTGCTAGTGTGAACAGCTGGAAGGACTCTAAAACTTCAGTCTGTGCAGCTGATTAAAATGGTATTTTGTCAAATGGTTTGGATTTCAGCATCTCAATCAGAAACTCAGTACTGGAGCATTTATTGTGGAGTTGGCCATGGAGGTATAAACATACTGAAATACCTTTTACCAATTTTATCCACTTACGTAAAAGACATGCCCTTCACAAAGGAAGGGTGAATTAAAATTTATAACGAAATACACAACAAAAAATATGTCACATGAAAGCTGAAGAATTATGGTGTAATCTTTAGACTGTGGTAGTATCAAAGGAAGAGCATTTATTTCTTAATATGCAGTTGTACAGCATGTCCTCTGCTAGCTGGCTGGGGGATATTCTGTAAATAAATAGGCAAAAACTGCATCAGAAGACTTTTATAACTGAATAATCTAATGAACCTCCACAAAAAGCACCATGACCTCAATTTTGAATCTTTTACAGCACTTAAAAT
Source organism: Leptocoma aspasia (assembly GCA_013399835.1). Lineage (NCBI taxonomy): Eukaryota > Metazoa > Chordata > Aves > Passeriformes > Nectariniidae > Leptocoma > Leptocoma aspasia. The sequence goes on from VXAX01003148.1 coordinate 14,542, forward strand.
TTCAATCTCTTTCCATAAACAATTTTGACATATTTCTTGGATTTTAATTTCAAGTTGTACTTGCGTGACAAATAGAATAAATCTAGATACAAAGATTTTTATACAAAGAGGCAAATGAATTTTGAACATCTTAAGAAATTTTTCTGTTGTTAAATAAGAATAATCTGCTTTTTTTTAAATAAAATTGTTTGCAGAACAATTGTTGGTTGGCCTGAAAGACAAAGACACCATCGTCAGGTGGTCTGCAGCCAAAGGGTAAGTCTGTTATGGTGACTCTGCTGAGCTCTAAACAAAATAGAAATACAGTCTAATCCATGGTTGATAATTTGGGTGTATTGCCAGTATTTGCTGTTACTGCAAATGGCTTTAGCACAGCCTGTGGTGGGTGGGTGCACAGACACATTTGTGTCTTTTGCTGTTGAAAACTCAGGTCAGTGTTCAGGGAATTTCAGGTGGGTTTGGAAATAGATGTTCTGGGTAAGGCAGGATTTGAAGGGTGCAAAGAGGCATTTCTTCAAAATGCTTTCTTCCTCTTTCTCTTTTAAAATGCATTTCTGGGGGAGATTCACTGCTGTATAATTTTTTTTTTAGTCTGAGATTGTTGTTTAAGGGTATCAGTCTTAGGACGGTGGGGTGGCATCTTGAAGTCAGGAAGATTCCAGTAACTAAGTTTCTTTCTATCATTTACCAATCAACTGTAGAACTAATGATCAATTGTATGCTTTTTTTTTTCTTCTGTAGAATTGGTAGAATAACTGGAAGACTTCCAAAAGAATTAGCAGATGATGTGATTGGGTCTCTGTTGGACTGTTTTAGGTAAAAATTTTATTTCACACTTTACACACCATGTCTGCTTATGGAATATGGGGACAACAGTTAGAAAGAAAAGTCTAAAAATCTGTAAAACTTCTTGCTGTCCTTCTCCCAGATTTCAAAATCTTTGAAGGCACAGATGGGCTAAGGGCATTCAATAAATTAATTATTTCTGATCCATCCCCTTGAGCCCATACTAAGGTAATGTGCAGGGACTGAAGCTGAACTTAGGAAAGACAAAAACATGCTCATTAACTTGCTACTTTAGAGATTCTGGTTGTGCTCAAGCTCATGTCTTGAGTTTAGTGTCCATCCCAGTAGAACTGGAAATGATGTTCTGAGGCACACTGGAGGTAAGAAACAATCTCTGTGTGAGGGGAGGCTGAAACATGTAGGGAGAGTGAGGAATAAATAGGGTATAATAGAGATTTATGCACTTGGGAATGGTGTGGATGTGGTTGCCCTCTAGGTTTTGTGTTACTGGAAGCAAGCTCAAGCATCAGGTGGCAGGTTTAGAATTAAGACAGAGTGGTGTTATTCACACAGTTAAACTGTAAAAGCTTCTTGTCATAGGATCTTGTGGATACTGAGAATATTTACCTGAACAAAAAGTGTGCTTCTTGTCTGCAAGCTTTTCCATGATCTGCCAGGGTTTGGAAGTGTTTTGGAGAGTGAATGTGCTGGTGCTTAGACTCTGGCTAAGGGATCTGCTGTTGGCTGTGCCAGAGAGGATTTGGGGCTGGTGGAAACTCTGGTTGGGGCACACAGAGCTGTGGAATGTTCTTTTGGTGCACTTTAGCATTGGATGTCATGGCTTTGCATTCTTACAGAGCATGTAAAGTCACTAAACAAAAAGTTAAACAAGTATCACGTGCTTTTGTTTAATACCAAATTGCTCATCACACCTGCGTTGAGTAGCTGAGATCTAAACGAGTGATTTAGGGCAAGACAATAACAAAAAGAGTTTCTTTATTGGCAAGAAGTGGTGGTTATGAGGAGTTTGTCACTCAGATGTCCCTAGTTTTAAAAAGTATTTTCACTTTGGTTGTGAGTATAATAAAGGATGCCAGCTCAGAGGATAACACATTAAAAAAAAGAAGATATAAAGTCTGAAAGACTTGCAAGGAAAGTATCCACTTAGATGATCCCTCAGTGTGTTACTGTGATTAACTTTAGAGGTGCTGCTGATCTCAATTATCCCTGGAGCTTCAAAGACCTGTACTCACTGTGTTTTCTTTCCTTGTTTTTCAAGTCATAGGGATGAGTAATTCACCTAGTAATTGAGTGACCTGCTTTCTTCAGAAACACCTGGGAACAAACATAGACAAGGACAGAGAGATCCTCTGTTGGATTCTTTGCACTAAATATCTAGTGGCCAAAATAGGAATAAATCAGTTGCTCATCAGAGGCACTCTGTTATACCTCTTGGGATAAGAAGAAAGGATATGTTGTATGTAGACATATCAAAAGACAAGAGTCGGGGAAGAAATGAGTGATGATTTCTCACAGCGTAGTGAGATTGTCAGCACAGTCCCACTGGGGTATGAGCCTTGTGTTTTTTGACACACACATAAAGAATCCTGGAAAAAAGGGGAATGAGGGGCTGAGGAAACCAGCTGATACTTAAAGTTGATTTAATGTAGTGAGAGCTAAAAGTGACAGAAAGTGTTACAGAAACCCAAGTGAAGTACTATGACAGTAAATGTCATGTAAAATATAAAGTCTAATGCATGCAAACTGATGTACTTGGGGCAAAGTGCTGCTCACTGTCAAACCCCTGGAAGCCACTGATCTCTCAGAGTGTGTCAGGGGAGTGCTCAGCAGCTGCCAGGGAAAACAAGACAAATGTAATGGTGGAAATGATTAGGAAAGGAAGAGCTAAAACGAAATCACTGAAAAGTGGTTTAACTGATGGGGCTTTTTACAGGTGGGAAGGAAAAGTGGAGGGATGTGATTTGCTGTATCTCCAGTTAATAGGCCAGAAGGAGGGAGAGCCAGTGGCTGTTTACAATTCACTCTCTCCCTGGTGCCAGAGCAGGGAAGCAGCAGGAAGTGCATTTCCACCCAATTATAATTAACCAGTGGAAGTCATTGCCACAGGAAGTTATGGGAGGCAGAAGTGTAAAGGGAGTTCAAAAAGGGATTATACAAATTAATAGAAGAGAGTCCCTTCAGAGGTTATTAAATAATGAATCCAGCTCCAGCCTCTGCTTGAGCAGTCTCTGTGCTGCTGATTGCCAGAGCCAGGATGGCAAGAAGGGGATGGGGTCCTGCTTTTCTTTGGCTCAGCACCTGCTCTCAGGCCAATTCAGAGGTGGTGTTGGGAGAGATGAAGCTTGGATATGACCTAGCCTGGCTGTCCAGCATTTTATTCTCAGATTCCTACTCCTAGTGTGACACAAAATGATCTCTGTTCAGATTTAATCCTGCGGCATGCCACCTTTCCTCTTTTCACTCCGTTATCTGCCAGCCCACTCAAAATTATTTACCATTAGGGGGTTTTTTGCTGCGTTCACTGCAAGTTTCTCTGGTTTATGTTTTCTAAAGGTGGATAAAAACCACTATTTGCTTACTTCATAAACTCTTGTAATGGGTTTGCTGGGAATTGCCATTTGAACCTCTTTTGGAAGTTAAGGGCTCCATTTGGCACTAAACTCATTAGTTATTTTGGGTATGTTCTGTAAATCTGCATCTTTTGCCCATGTACTAGGAAGTTGTTTTCCTTTTCTCTATGAGTTTCAGGTATTGAATCTTCTGTATTGAGTTACATTTATAGTCATAAATGAGTTTTTTGCTTATTTAATCATATTTATAGCAGTGTTTATGTTGCATAAATGGGAAGGAAAACATGTTCAACTTAACCATTCTTCTATTTTACAAGTCCAGTGGCATCAATAACACAATAAGAACATGCTGGTTTGGATTAGGGGTATTTTAAAATGTTAAGAATTCACCATAAGAAACAAAATCCTGAGAGGGAGGACCAGTTTTAACAAAACTTCTTGTTGTGACATTAAGTTTCCAGGAAACAGACAACGCGTGGCACGGTGGGTGCCTGGCCCTGGCTGAGCTGGGCAGGAGAGGATTGCTGCTCCCTTCCCGAATTTCAGATGGTGAGTTGTACTTGCTGGATGTCAGTTCATGAAATAACAATTTATATTATTAGGCACCAAGTGTGTGGTAATAAACTGGGATTTGCTGATGTGTGTGTGCTGGGTGATGACTGAAGTACTGAGTTCTACAGTAAAACATTTGCCCATGGGGATCTTTAAGTACTTCTGTCTAAAGCATTGGCTTGGGTGTGCCTTTTTTTATACTTAATAAATATTTCTTTCCAAAATGGAATTAATTTCTTGGGGTTTTCTTCTTTCTTCTTCCCTCCCATGTTTCTTTGTACAGTTGTATAAAACAATTCTGCATGTCTCCGTATTGTGTCAGTGTCATTATTTAAGCAGAATATATTAAATAATTGATGACTAACTTGCACTTTAAAGCCAGTAGCTTCTGCTGTTTGTTTATGGTTAAATTTCAAAGGCCAGTTTCATGTAATTTATACATGAACTGTTTATGTTTTAAATGGGTTTTTGAAATAGCAGGATGGAAAGAAGAAGAACAGGGCAGAGGAATTGTTTCTTTGTGTGTTCTGTAGTTATCAACATACATTGAATTATAGAGATATTAATGTAATTTTGATCAATGCCATACATAGTGGGAATGACAAAAGCACAATGTAGCAGTTGACATCCACCCTTGGGTGCTTTTACAGCAGTGTCTTGTTCTAGGTGGTTCTTTGGATCCCATCTGGTGCTCCTGTGTTGAACAGAGAAGTTGAACACTGAATTTTAAAAATGTTTCAAAGCTGGTATTTCGTACTAAGTCAGGGTGCTAAATCTTTTCTAGTTTGAAGATGTGCTGTAAAATGTGGCGTTTAATACAGTTTATCACTCTGTCCCCATGGAAGGAGTTCATGTCCATTATAGCATGTGCTGCATGTGAGAAAGTTTGTGCAGTGAGCCTTCAGTTGGTTTCCCTTTTTTTGTTACTTTTGTCCTTGCATGATAAAGGTGAAACAGTTAAAAACTTTCCAGCTTACAGCCAGGGAATCATGAAAGGGAAATCCTGCAAAGGTAAATCCATACTTCGGTTCTGACAAAACCAAAACTGTGCACCTCTGTTAGGGAGTCTGGATAACCTCATGTCATAGATTTTTATTTAATTTGAAGAAGGCAGACCAGATCACCACTGGTGCTGGCTTTTATAAATAATATTTGTATGGAGATGGGTGAGAAGAAGTCCTTGAATTCTAAGGAAGGAACACCAAAAAGTTTTTCTCTGTTCACTTTAAAGAAATTCAAATTACCAAGTAGAGAGATACACAAGATTTTTTTAAAGTTGTGGATAATAGTAATTGAAGCTGTCTGCTTTCAGAGATGAGTGAGGCAGATAGCTTAAGGTAGTGTGAAGAGTGGCAGTGGTGACACATGACTCTGTAATTTCATGTTTGGAAATTAGGGATTTAGCAGCATCTGACCCTAAGATTGAAGCTTTAATCTTGGACTGGAAAGCAGCTCTTTCTCTTTGTTCCATCACATGCTGATGTACAGCTCAGTGCCTCACGCTGACTGACTGCCCTGCTGTTGTCATTTCAGTTAATTGGGCTTCTTCTCTTACTGCATTGCCTTTTTTCAAACTCACATTGATATTCTTGCCTTCTGATAACGTGAGAGAAGCTTTTCTCTATGAAAGATTAAAGATCAGTGTATCTCTTTTTGTTCTCACCTCAGAAACTGCAGGTCTGTTGTTTGCTGTTTAATTACTAAACTTGTTACAATGCTCTGAGTTGTTGGCTCAAAGCAGCACAGCACAAAACATGAGTTAAAAAAGTTCTGGGAATTCTGCATTGTGCTGAATGCAGCTCCACTTCCTTGAGTAGGTTTACAACTGTTAGTGATGTTCAGGCAGGTGAGGATGCCCCTCAGCTGAGTAATGATCAGTGAGAAATGCATACCTGCGGTTTTCTGGGAATAATGCTTGTTCTGGGTTTGTTCTCCTTCCACTGTGCAAATTTACACAGGGATCAGCCTTATTTTAGTTGAACTTTTGTAGCAGTTTGGACAAGCTGGACAGCAGCTTTAAGGCAGAGGGAATTCTGAGCTTCATTATTTGGAATTAAAAGTATGGATGAATTAACCTGTGTAATGAATTTCCACCACTGAAGAAAGCACCTTTTTTCTGGAATTCTTATTGATTTGGTCCCAAAATTCTGCTTGCCAGTTGAAAATTTAGCTAGCAATTTCTTGCTAACTGTTCTTCAATATAGATAGTGTAGTAAATGTATTTGTGTTCATGAATGACTTTCCATATATTTTAAGTACAGATCACAAGATTTATTTGAAAAATTGCCAGTTTATATACACAGATATAGAAATAGGAAATAGTTTATGGCTGTATGTAGAAGGACACACAAACTGATAGTGAGTGATACACATGTACTGAAACAAGACCTTCACCAGGAGAGTTTGCCTCAGGTGAAATAAATTATATAAATAACTTTTTAGGCCTGGAGTTTAAAGGCTGCCCAGTGTCTGTCTAACCTCAGCAAAGCAGTTAGATTGCTTATTTCTTCATATTTTCAGTGTTGTTTTCATAGTGATTTACTTAAAGTTGAACATAAACTGCATTTATTAAACCTGTGCAGGCTTTCTTTGGTTTGACTTTAGTCTTATTCTGAGTCAGAGCGAAAAGAGGTCGCTTACACAGGGTTTGGGGCAGTTTATTTAAAGTGGCCTCTGCCTCTGAGTAACTAAATTAGGTCTGTTGTTCTGTCTTAGGGCAGAATGGCAAAGTGCATCCATACACAGAGCAGTTTTTACAGTATATTCTAAAAAGCCAGTTTTAATCTTAAGCTTGTTTAAACTACTGCACAGTGACATAAAAAGGTTTTCAAAGGAAAAAAAAAAGACCAAAAAACCCCGCTATTAGATGAAGTTAAGGCTGAAAAAAGACTATGACAGTATGTTATTGAGCAATATTGTTTCTAGAGCTTAAACATCTTTTAAGAAAAGAAGCTGTAAATGTTATTTTACATCATACAATTGCAAAAACCCCTTGAAGATTCATCTAATTTCCTTTGGCTTTAGTAATGAATGCAAAAATTCACTTATCAAAACCTGAGCTTGTACAAGGCAAAGTTCAATTACTTAAAAATATTAATATAAAATTATGAACATTATTTACAATGGAGAGATTGAATGTATCTTGTCACGGGCCGAGCCCAGTGAGTGAGGGTTTGTAGAAATTTCATGATGGTGCTGGTAACCAGAAACTCCCTGGAAGGAGGAGGAGGAGGAGGATTAGGACACTCTTGTTCTCTTCCTTAAAGTGAAGACTCTGCTGCAGTCATTGGGCCTGACCCTCTTAGCGCCTTGCTGGGATTTCGTGGATTCTTTTTGGTTTGTCCTTTTTTGTCCCTTCCCCTTTGGGTTGCCCTGAGTATCCTGAGCATCGGGAGCGGCACGGGCGGGCTCAGCGGGCGCGGCGTGGCCGTCCTGCGCGCCGTGCCCGTCGCCGTCCAGCCGGGCCGTGCCAGGGCTGTAGGCGGCCAGCTGGCACAGGGCCACGGCCGCCGTCTGCTTCTGCTCGTCACAGCCCTCCATGAGCCCCAAGTCCGCGGCCTCGCCGCGCTGGGCCACCAAGGCTTTGTCACAGGCACCGCTGCTGGGGTTCTTGGGCCCGCAGGGCTCCGCTCCGGAGCTCTCCTTGTCGCCGTTGGGGGATGCAGCGGCGCCGGTGTCGTGCGCTGGGCTGTGGAAGGACGTTTTCAGGCTGGCTGTGTTACAGGAATCCTTTACCGAGAGGTTCAGGGGCACGTCCTGCATTTCCAGGAAGTTCTGCCTGTCTGTTTTGGATGGGGTTTTGTACATGTGCTCGTGAGTAGGTCCCGTGCTCGTGTCTGCCTTTTTTGAAAGATTGAGGGGGACTATCCCCGTGTCTTCTTCTGTGTTGGACAGTGAGCCCGCGTTGTTGTGGCCGTCGGTCTGTGTGTGTGAGTCCTCATCAGTGACATTGATGCTGAAAGAAACGAGGAGAAAAGAGAATTCACTATCAATTGCTCTTTTAAACTGGGGCTGGAGAAATGGGCAGGAAGAGGAAAAAATCTAGACGTCTAGGCTAGAAGTCTGACAATTCTGTTGTTTTGCCTTTAAATCCCCCAAGTCCCTTTCACCATACCCATCACTGTAATATAAGTAATTCCTTGAAGTACTCAAACACATTGGAAGTACACAAGCACGGTGAAAATTCCTGCTACATTTAAGGAGAATGAATGGCCTGCTCACTGTAGCACCATGTATGCTTTGCACAGTTAGCACAGAGCATATTAACTCACTGCTGTAAACTTAAATATATCTAACAGGCATTGCATGAAACGTGCTCATCTGTCTTTGCATGTCCCTGGTAAACCTGACAAGAATTTGCAAAGTATTATTTTACCTGTTAGGTGAATCCCCTCTCTCCTGCTGCGCCTGCACGCCTTGAAGGGAAGGCGCTTGGTCCGTGCTTTTTCTCACAGGTCTGAAGGCTGTGAAGTTTTCTTCTGGCTGGTCATACTTGCCCAGGGATGTGGACGATGACTTGTTGGAGAGGTCAAACAAACCCTCACACGTGTGGCTCGTCTGGGTGAAGTTGGTGGGGCTGGGTCTGCCGGGGGAGCCTGTTGCCGCGCTCCCCGCGAGAGGGCTCATTTTGGCATTCTCTCTTTCATTTTGGTCATCCTTAGCGTTACCTTTGGCATGCAATAACGTCATTTCTTTTTCATAATCTGCTTGTTTTTTATGTGAACTTAGAGGGTATTGTTGGGAAGGGCTTAAAGAAGCTGGGTACAGTAAGGTAGTTTCTTCCATCAGATGAGAGTTTTGATCCCTGTTAATACCAGCTACGTGTGAAAATCTGTAAAATGGAGGATCTGTTGGCCTACAAAATCCGTATGGTATCGGTGGAGTGGAGTGGTATTGTTGGAACAATCGATAGTGTTCATATGCTGATGGATTTAGGGGTTTTGGAAGTGGCCCGGGGTGGGGAAGAAAGTGTCTTTGATCTTGTGTTCCATAGACAGAGAGAGCAGAGCTTTCACACTCTGAGTTACCTGGGAGCAGGTAGGGTGTGTAGATAGCAAGCCGGTGCTCATAGAAATGGGGTGAGTACTCGGGAATCATTGGTTGCATGTAAGGTGAAATGGAACCAAAGCCTTTTGTGGGAGCAACTTTGTGTGGAAATTCTGGGAGGAAAGAACCTGCCTTCCACGGGTGAGCTGGTGCGTGAAACGCAGACTTGGTGTGAAAAGGAGAACTTTTGTTAGAGAGGGAGAGGATTTCAGATGCCTCAGTGATTTCTGGGCCTTTGCTGTCTCGGTGTTCTCCGACGGGAACGAAGGCCGAGGGCCTGACCATGCCCTCCATCAGGGGCTGCACGCTGATGGCACCTTCTGCTGCGGAGCTGGCAGGGCTCAATTCCTTGGGAATCACAGGTTTTTGTCCTTGAATTGTTGAGTTTGTTGCCTGGTTTTGTAACTCAACGTTTTCCTTGGCATCTTCTTTTGTAAAAGGATATTGAGGCTTTGAATCGAGGCTTGACAGTCCGTTTGTGACAGATTTAGAAGAAGTTGGTTTGACGGTGGATTCGAGCTGGTTGATCTGTTTGGGCTCCAGGGAACTGCTCTTTGGACACTTGATGACACGATCCTGCTCTGACACCAAAGTGATGGAGTTTTTGCAGAGGCCATACTTCATGTGGTTAAAGAGATGGGATTTCTCATTGCAAGTGAAGGGGCACTGGAAGCACTTGTACTTGAACGGCTTTCCCGGTGGTCTCGGGATGTAATGAGGCTTCTTGGGTTTACGTTCTTTGAGGAGGCTCATTTTTTCTTCTGCTTTAAACAATTAAATGTAATGGTTCTTTATAAAAACTTTCTTGTGGTTGGCTTCCCTCAGTTTTTAGCCTCGTGATGTTTCCGGTTTTTCAGGTTTCTGGAACCCTTCTTCCCAGGTGAGGAGAAGCAGCCAGCTCCTGTGGTGTCTCAGGGAAGAGGGTGCCGGAAAACAAGGCTGCTGCCACTGGTAGCCCAGGAACTGAAAGACAAAGTTTAAAATGAGCTGTAGTGGAACACAGGAACTAAACACAAAGTAGGGCCTTCTCTTAAGAGCATTCCCCCTCATACTGCATGTGTTGTGTCATTTGTTTTTTTTAAAACAGAATAAGAAAGCTGGGTGTCAGACTGGCATTAGATGGGCATTGACCTTTGGCATCCTCTCGCACCCAAACACCGTCACACAAGTGGCCTAATTTCCAGCAGCAGCACTTGTCACCTGCCTGTGCTGCCAGCTCGGGGGAGTTCTCTTTGGAAGCTGGAGGAGCATTCATTGGGAAGATGAAAGTAGAAATCCAGGTGGAGCTGTTGAGAGAGGAGTGGAGTGGGTGGGATGGGAAGAGGCAGGTCCTGGCGGGGGCTGGATGTGGGACAAGCCTGTCGGGCCGGTCCGGGAGAGCGAGGAGGGAATTTCCTGCTGTGGTGACACAAGGGTGGGGTGGATGGGTCTCTCTTGGGTGGCTGACTGGGCTCTTTCTGAGACTGACCAACCCCTCTCTTCGCTGGTGTGGCGTTTCCCAACAGCCCAGTCTCAATGGATACCTCAAAAGTGCCCAATCTCTCGAAGGATAAAACCACACCGATTTTCTTCCTCTTCCTAATTCAATTAAGAGAAATGAGCACTGCAGTGTCTGACTAATGGAATGCTCTGCCTGATAAACACATCTCCCATCCTCCTGCTGCGTCGCTCCTCACAGATTGCACATAGTTAACACGGGCACCCGAGTGCACTAACTGGGGGGGGAAAAGTGTCTGCCAGTAATTGATTTATAGGGGAAGGATCTATCTGCCTTTCTTTGGAAAAAGGAAGGTTGTGGATACTTTATCCAACGCAGTGATTTGCTGGGTAGATAAGTCAGGAGGGCTTGTACCGGCTTGTTCCATTATGTTCACTGATTCTGAAGGCGTGAGAAACTCTCGGAGTCAAGTTCTCATGATTTTATAGGATGTGTTATGGCAGAGATCTAAAAACTGATGATTTCATCATGAACTACAAGCATCATTATCAAAATGATGACTGTTGCAAAACCACGTACTGTATCTATTGTGTTACCCGAAACTACAGGAATACTAATTGGAAGGGTGACGAGATAGCTCCATTTTTTTGTAAAAAAAAAAAGCTTTTTACATAGAATTTTGAATTAGTAGTATTAAAATACTAAGTTTATGAAAAGAATTGCTGGCAATTATGTGCTGTGAGATTTTAGTTCAAGTAGAAATGTTTTGCATTTCTTAAATCAGAGATTATTTAACAGAAAATGACAGGCAACACATGATGAAAACTGAAGGGAAAGCTACAGAATTGCTGCTTGGCTCATCAGGTATAGTAATTCTAGCAAATTATATTAAATGTTGTTTCTGATGTCATAGAAGTATTAATTTTGTTAAAACAGTTATTGTGAAGGCACCCTTAAAAATGCAAAGCTGCTCTGCAAGTAGAAAAAAATAACCAAGCTTTTTCCTAAAATTAATGAGTGATTAAATATGCTCAAGATTAATGAAAAAGGAATTTCTAGAAAAGCAGCTTTTTGTTTTTCACGTTTTAATGAGGCTGTTTGAGTTGGATACTGGTACTGTAAGAGCAACAAGGAAAAATGCATCAGCATGTTTAAGTCTCATCACTGAGTATGGTTGAAATGGTAGTCCAGTAAATTTTTTAAAAATCATATATCGTATTTTAAAATATTTAAAATAACAATAGCTAGAAATCCTTTGACATATTAAAAATAATATTTTTGCATTAAAAATAAGTAAATGAAATATTGAGACATAGGAGGAGAAGTAGAGATAGGGAACTGGGCTCTTTCTTCTGCCTTAAGTGAGCTTGTTGCACTTATTTTTAACTAATGACGTGTAGCTAACATGGAAAGTTTGAAAAGGACTAGGTCAAGTCAGTTTGTACCTGTTATTCTTTATATCTTCTTGGAAATGCTTGTACTAATTATTCTTGAAAAAAGATATTGTTGTCAAAACTCCATGGCTTTCTTAGGTGAAGCATTTATGATAACGTCCGAATCTGCATTCAGGTGCAGCATTTATAATAAAGGGATGGTAATTAGATTTCCTTGTTCTTCCAGCTTTCCTTTGCTCCATAATGAAAATTCCTGTGTGTCCTGTCCTTCCCCCTCTGACTTTGTACTTGGTATTTAACTTTGATTCAAGTTATTCCTGTTGGACAGAGTATTAACTATCATTTCTGAACAAGATAAAATGCGTTGTTGCAGTTTTAATGTTAGAAATTTCAAGCCTTGGAGCTCCTCTGCCGTGGGTACAGCAGGAGAGCATTCCAACTGCTTTTTATTTCTTTCTATTTAATTTGTTTTGATGGCTCCAGAACCTGCTGCTCTGTCTTGGGAGGTGCAGAGAGAGGTGCAGCTCATTTTAAAGGGTGTTTACCTTTCCTAAACTTAGGTCAGTGCCAGCCAGGTGAATGTTTTCTTTCTCTCTTTTACTATTTAATCCCTTTTTTTCTCATGGTTTAAAAATGCCAGTAATAAAAAATTTCTGAAGTTAGACAAGTAGGATAATTCCTCCTCTGGTCCCTAAGACACAGGAGTGTCTGGCAGAGAGACATATTTTATTATTAAAAACATTAAAACTATTTGATCACACAATCAAAAAGGACATTAATGGTTTAAAATAGGTGTAACCAATTAAAACTCTCCCTATATAAATAATGTTACTTGCAGCTGTACAATGTATGTTTTGTGCTGCCAAAGTTAGAATTTAGTATTGGAAAGAGAACATCAAAATAAGCAGTTGCTTTTTCCTTTATCTTCAATGCCATCACTTGTGATATCTTTTAAAAAGAGAGAAAAAAAATCTTCAATAGCAGGATAATTTTTACGTAATTTTGTTTTTTTAGATTTAGAATTTGTTTCCTGTAGACCTGCTTGTAGAAATGCAGATGGTTGTATATTATTATAATTTTCTAGTTTTGAAATGCAGTAGTGTTATTTATTTATATTTCTATTGAAAACAAGTTATTCAGATAATCTTGATTAAACTTGAGGTTATCTTAGTTGTTTGTTTTTGTCACTAGTAACCTCCTCATGGCTTTCGAACCTGTCACCTTTTCCAGCCTGAGACTGACTGCTCCAAGTTTCCTTCCTTCTATTTTTAAAAGCAGGTTCTTGCTCCCTCCTTGCCTTTAACCTGTTGGCAGGTTCAGAAAACAGGAATATAGTTGAACATCGTGTGTAAATATATAAACAAAAAATGTCCGTGGGGATCAGTCTGTACACACAGATGCACATGTGTATTCATACACACACATAGATACGTGCATACATATCTGTCCAGGTTGTTCTTTTAGGGTTTTAAGCAGTTTAAATTGTTTAAGATGCCCATTTGATCAAAGAGGAAATTTCAAAATGTCTTTTATTACAAGCAGGGACAGTAATTACATTTCTTTTTAGGACACTGCTTCAGCAAAGTACGTAACAGCTGCTCATGCCCACCCCATTATTATTGCAGGCTCCTTCTGGTGATGTGGATCTCTCTGACCAGGAGGACTCACTGGGGTGGAACATTTTGAAGGACATGCTATAATTAAAATATTGTGATGTGGCATTATTGCATAACCCAAGGACATGCCATTGTCACCTACCCAGGGTGTTGCAAGAACAAGATTTGTGAGTTTTATTCTAGCTGAGATTTTTCCAGCGATTAACCACCCCTCCCTTCTAAACTTCCAGGTCCTTGAAACTGAAAGATAAATTTTAACACAACTGTTTGTTAATTAGGAGGAAGCAGGGGGGAGAGGAGTGGGCTGGGAGGGCAGTGTGTGTGTGTGTGAGGTGCAGACCCATGGGAGCTGCTCTGTGTGTGTGTCCGTGTGCGAGAGGAAGCTCCCAAACAGAGATTAAACCAATTGCTTAGGCAACGTGGATAAGAAATAAGAATCTTTCTTCATACCAAGTTAATAAATCAATGTCCTAATACACTCTAATTGACTAGAAAATAGAAAACAATCCGATTTTCTGCTAAATTTCCAGGAGCTGGAAAAATTAATAAATCAAAGCTGGAGCACGTTATTTTCATACAAGCTTTTCATATGAACCTGACACGACTCTAGGAAGCAGAGCTGGCAGAGCAAACACAGCAATTTTAAGCAATACAGCTTTTTGTCATACTTCAGTATATTAACTCCCCGAATAAAAAAAAATAAAAGGTGCTGAAAACCCTTTGCACCAACAAGAGTTAATTATTGTAAAAACTTGCAAGAGTCAGGTTTTCTCTCAGACTGAAATATTCCCCTCTCCTGTTGAAACTTTCTGCTGAAAGCTGAGACTGGTGCCGTGAGTGCACCTGCTGGAGTAACCCTGGCTGCTGGGACAGCTGGGAACTGAGCACCTCGGATTTACTCCTTAACATGAGCAGGTTTTACTGAAAGAAATGCTCTAAAGCAATGTACTCACCGGGCACTGGGGTGTCCGAGAGCTGCCGGGCGGGCGCTGAGCTGGAGCTGTCACTGCTGGGAGAGCAGTACCTGTTCTCTGCCTGAGCCCTGAGTGAAACTGCAGGAGGCTGTTCCAGGGGAGGGACCTGAGCGTGTAGGAGTTGAGCCCTCGGGGTGTAGAGATGCACCTGATATTACTCCAGCCTGCAGCTACGATTCATTTGTTTGCGTCCACCGCTCTCATTGAGCATTACCTCAGCATCTCGGCTATCGCAGAGAGCTCCGTGCCCTCCAACAACCAAGTTCTGCTCTCAGCTCTGGTGCCTGTTCCCCTGGCAGCCACTTTGCACTCTGGGGTCAGGAGTGGCTTAGTTAACACTGAGGATATTTAAGTTTTGTGCAAGTGGCTCGTGGGCAACAGAATTGACTGTACGCAGGGGGGTAGCAAAGCTTAAAAAATAATTTTGCTCATTTATTAGAGACTGACTTTTTTATTGAATGCCTTTGTAGCTCTGATATTCTTGCCTTTTTATTTTTTTTTCCTTCCCCCTCTTCATTTTTATTTAAATTTTTGTCCTTCATGAGTCTCCTTTCTGAAGGCGGGACTGAACTAACTCCAAGCTTGCTTGCCACAGGAACCTGCCAAAGCTTGTCTATAATCGACAGCCAAATGTACAGGTCCTGGAAAGGGAAAGGAGTCCCTGCAGGAAGGACTGATTGTCGTGGCTCTGTGTTTGCTCAGGACCTGTGAAATCCAGCAGCGAAATGGGAAGGTCAACTGCTCACCCACTGATAAGTGTTGGGACTGGCTGTTAGTTGTGTTTTTTGTTAGAGGTTTTAAATGATAAATTTCTTGGTGCATGTGTCAGTCACCTGGTGACATGGCTGAGCTGTTCAGTGAAATGATTTCCTCTCATATACAGGCTGGCAGAAAGAAAATATTTTGAAACTTGTAGCTCTGTCTAAAAAACACTCCTGTTAATGGATAAGCAAAGGGGCTTTTGGCTACTAATTCCGATGTTACAGAGATGTTAAAACTTCTATTCTGAACTGAACATGAGAACCCTCTTATTTCATCCACTGCTGTGTAGATAAGACAGTTGCAGATTACTGAAACTTTCAAATGTATGATGGATTTTATAGTTAGCAAAAGTAAGATTTTTTTGGAATGAAAATTATTAAGGAAATTGTCACTACAAAACCTGTCTAGAAAGTGGGTAGAATTTGTTTGAAAATCAGTCTTTAAAGCACTGTCTGAAAAATAATTTTAAAAGTGTTGCCTTTGGTTTGGTGGAATTATTTACAGACATCTACTTCCCTATGTGGGTATGCAGGTCACCATGCTTCCTCTTGCTGGGCTGGTGTAACTTTTTGAAAAGAAAAAATTCAAATTATAAGCAATTCCTAATTTTAAGGTAGAAGAGTGGCTCTTGTGGTATGTTTTATTTTTTCCCTTAATTATTTTTTTATTATTATGTTTCTGTAATGGAGCATAGCAGTATAAAAGGTGTAATATTACTGTCACATTACTGTATAGTTGTTTGGAAATCCTTTGGATTAAGATAGGATAAATTCTTCCATTTAGTTGTAAAATATTTTGAATAAAAATTGGTGTATTAGAAATTTCTAAGGGAAAAAGGGAGAAAGACCTTGCAGTGTCTGTGTTCAGAAACATCTCTGGAAGAAAATTTCAATTTGTGGCATCTAGAGGAAGCTGTTGGACTCCCTCAATAGAACTGACTGAATTGGGATAACAGACAGAACAGGAACTTTAATTTTATTTTCCCCCCCTTCTCCCCATTGCCTGACCTTGTATTTGGAGGGGAGATGTGATGTCCAGTTGCTGCGTTGACCCACGGGAAATGTTTTAAACCCAGCTGCTTCCTGGAAGCTGCTGTTATCAGTCAGGTCAGTGAAATCAGCTGCAAGCAAAGTGGAACTGGAAGAAAAAAACCAGCTCATGTAAATTCTCCTTTGCTTGGGGCTTGGATGGTATTAAAAAAAAAATCCAGGTCTGGGGGAGGAGATTTACTGGTGGACCCCAGAACAGGACCATGAGAACTCCTGTTTGTGCAGACTTGTAGAAATACTAAGTCATGATTGCAGTGATGTTGTTTCCACACTTATTTTTCACTCATGCAATCACATCCTGAGTGTCCTGTCAGTGACCCCAGTCCCTTGCTGGTAGCACCTTTTTCATTTACCTGAGCACAGGTCAGATTAATTAAGAGCAACAGCACTGACATAGTAAAATTTGAATTTATTGATATGTTTCTGCCAAGTTGCCTTTTTTTTTAAATGTGGTTATTTTTGTATCTCTGTGGGGCTGTGCGATTCTACATTTGAAATTGCAGCACCCCAAAAGTAAATATTCCTTACTCTACAATGTATGCTAGAACCAAAGAATATACGTCTTTGTTCTAGGCTCTTTTTAAAATTCAGTATTAAGTGTTGTTTAGCTGTAGCTGAATTTCATGGATTTAATTACTGTACCATAATTCTGTCATTCTCTAAATGTTAGAAACTTCCTTGTATGTGCTTTTATATGAATTTTTTGGCTCAGCTTTAGCACTAAACAGAAAACAGTATGTCAGTTGTAGAAATTCTGCATCCAAATGGGGTAAACTTACCCTGATCTGGATACACCTCTCACCTCATTTCTGTTTTCCCCTTGAGAATTCCATTCCCTGGATGTATCAGTGTGTGCCAAGCGTTGCTCCAGTCAGTTATCACCTGCACATTAATCAGAGTTCTTGCCCCTCTGCTCTGATGCCAGGACTGGCCCTGCTGGTTGCCCTCAGGACTCCAGTGCTGCTCCCAGGGGATGCCCACTGGTTTTTCCATCAGCAGTGATTTTTCCAGGTCTTTGCAGAGGTGCCTTACCAATCTGTGAGCTCATCAGTTATCCCAGGAGAGCAGCATGACCACTTGTGGATACTGGTGCACATGGAGCTGGTGAGGCTTAGCTTCCTGCATTCAGGAAATGCAGTGTTCACCTGTGTCACCTGAGTTGTGTCAGGATTTGTGGTTTTGACCTAACAAAGTCCTTTTTCTTTCTGGGATCACTGTTATCAAAGGATTTGGCTCCCAGCATCAGCCTGTTTGTGCTGGGTTGTTCCACACCATTCCCAGAAGGGGGCAAATGGATGTGAAAATAATTGCTGTAACTCACTCCGTGCCCTGAAACACCATGTGATTCTTGTGCACTATTCTCATAATTATCTTTTTCTATCCCATATGAATAGTTATTAGTCTTAATGCTTTTTGAATAACACCTTTGAAATGTGCCTTTGTTTTTCATAAGAATCCAGTCCCTGACTCCGGAGATACGTCTGGGCAGATTACTGTGCTGCTGCTTGGGAGCCACTTGTTCAGCATTACTGGAGCAAATTACTTGTATGGGAAAAGAATAAAAGCTCAGCAGTTAATAGCAACTGCAGATCCCATTTTTAGATATTTATTGTGGCCTGTGCTGTTTGGTCTGGAGCTAGGATGATGTTTCTTTGGGTTCCCATCCTCGCCCTTGGGCAGTGAAACATCGTGGGGGAAGTGGGAAACAGCAGAATTGGGACTGTAGGCAAAGGGATGAACTGTTTATAAGGGAGGGTTTTTAATGGTGACTCTTTTCCCTGTCAGTCATTCTCACAGGGATGCAAAATGCACCTTCAGCTTCTGCTTGAGTCTCTGGTTACAATTCTCTTTCCAAATGTATTCTTTTAAAAGTGATTTTCGTGCCGAATATTTTTTCCGCTTTCTGCTTTAGTTTCAAAACTTACATCAGAGATTCTGAGCCAGTTTTCTTGCCTCCATGATAGTTTTTCTGATAAAATCCAGCAGCAGGACCTGAGCTGTGCAGTTCCAGGGTATATAAAATCACTTTTCTTTGAGCCATAGCTGGCATGGGGCTGCTGTGATGCTGCTCTCACCAGACAGCAGGGAGGCATAGAACAAATACTGTCAGACTCAACAACTTTTCAGCTTTCAGTTATTTTCTGAAACATGTCAAATTTTATAAATATTTATATGATTAATATACGTTGTTTAATATTTCAATACATTTTTAAAGTGGGGACTATAAACCAGCAAATACAACCTGATGTTTTATTTTATATCATTAAAAAATACTGATGCTGTAGTTCATGAGCTGCAGCTTGGCTGTTATGGTTTTGCATTCAAAGTTACATGTCACTATTCAACTGTAAAATTTCAGTTCTTATTAGAAGGGATCATGCAGCTTAATTTGCATGTGGGAGAAACTTTTTTAGCAAAATAGCCTGAAGTTAACTAAAATCTCATGATCTGATGATGGATTTGTGTGCGATTCTACATTTGAAATTGCAGCACCCCAAAAGTAAATATTCCTTACTCTACAATGTATGCTAGAACCAAAAACTTACATTTCAGTGTGGTTTCAGTCTGATTTCACAGCTTTTGTTTTGTGCTGTAATTGTGGTTTTGTAGGCTTCAGACTATTATTTATAGGGTTTTTTTTTTTATTTAATTGGGTGGGGATAAATACTAAACAAACAAGAGAATCCTAGTTTACTTGAATTTCTGGTTTGCTTGTGAAAGGACGTTATTAAAATTTCTCTTGATGACAGCACAGTATAAACTTTCTAGCTAATAAGGTGTGTCATGTAGAGGAACATGAACCTTCCTGGGCGTTCTTAACGTCCTGGTGGTGAGCTGAAGAATGTTCTGGTGTCACTCTCCAGGGCTTGCTGAGCTCTGAGCAGTCCCAGCTGTCTGTGCTGAAAGCCAGGGACAATCTCTCAAATATAATCTGTATTAGTGTGTCACCAGGAAATAATGCTCACTGTGCATTATGTGATCCTGTTTCTGCTGTAAAATCATGTGTAAAGTTAAGGTTGAAAACATTTGCATCACTAAGGAGTAAGAAAAGGAAGCCAGGGAAAGCAGACTGGAAGAGCCCTGTGGTTACACTTTCAGTGAATTTGTGCTTATTTTGGGAGGATTCCAGCTAGGAAGATGTTACTTTTAATCTTCTTGCTTTCTTAAGTACCCTTACCCATTCACAAGGAATAAACTGGGATAGTCCAACAGCCCCTTGCTCCTTTTTAAACTGTGGCAACAATAAAACCAGCATTTGCACAGAAGGAAATAATGCTGATGGGATCCAGGGATAAAGGAACATTCAGGAGTCTGGTACTGATGGGTCACTACAACTGATCTGAATCTGAAATTTGATTTTTTTTTAATGTGAAAATAAATGAAAAGTTGGAATAAAGAGTGAAAAATGTGCAGAACCAGCCTTAGCTTCTTCAGTTCATAAGTTACCTTCTTCTGAAGGTAAAAAGGAGTATCAAAAAAAACTGTAAGGAGGAAATAGGGAGTGCAGAAGGTCTGTTAGTGAGGGACCCCGGGGTACATTTGAGAGGGGACTTGGCAGGTTATGATGTCATGGGATTCCATGACAAAATCGTGATGCTTTGTAGATTTTCAGAGAGGTCATACACAACTCTACCAATATCCAAAAAGAACCTGGCTTAGGGACATATTTGTGAACTATTTCTGCTGAATGGTAAACTCTTGGTTTAAATAGCTTTAAATGGTTCTCTCAGTTGATGTTTGCTCAATGTTTTAAAGATATCCCATTGTCAAGTGTGTTTTTGGTGGAAAGTTTGTATGAAATGAAGTCTCTGATGTTGTCAGAGGGTTTCAGATGGACTCAGCCAGTTTCAATAGCAGATGCTGCAGCTTTGAAGGAGTATCTGTGTACATGTGACTGCTGTATCTGTGATTTTAAAATTCCCTCAGCTTCTGGTGCAAATACCTTGTTGATTTTCTATTGTTCATTTTTTCTTGTTAATTTGGTTAGAATGGATGTGTGCTCTGGGGCAGTACCCCATTGTCTGTTCCTGGTACAGAGAAGGTTTGATCGTGTGCTGTTAGGGAGAAAACATTGGATTCCTGTGTATTTTGTCTTTTTATCTGAGAGTAGAGGGAATGGTGCTTGCTGATAATTATATATAACTAGATATACTTTAAAAAAATCCTGAAGTGTCCTTTGTGTAGAAAAACTCTACACACAGTGGACAAAAGGGGCATTTTTGCTTGTCCAATCTCATTGGGCCATTCATGAAAAGAAAAAAAACTGAAAGTGAACTCAGTACTGCTTTCCAGTGCATTTTAGAAGGAGGTTTAACCGAGACCAGGATTTGGGTAGTCTTATGGAAATGTATTATGTAGCTTCTTAAACTTGTTTACATTCTCTATTTTTAAGGATTACCTTCTGTGTTTTCATATTCCAGAGTAAGTTGTTTGTTACGGATTTGCAGCAGCCAGGGGCTGGAGGACAGGGACAATGCATCAAGTCAGGCTTCTGCACTGTCTTGGTCTGTTCTGTACTGGTGGTTAAGTGTGAGGTTTCTGGCAAAATTCCAGGTGCTTTTCATCAGAGATACAGGAAGACNAGAAGGCGGGGGGGGGGGGGGGAAATCTACCTGTCTTAGGAGGACTCTTTAGAAAATTGAGAACACCCAAACCTGAAAGGCTGGTTGTGGAGGAATTCCTTCTCTCTAACACACAGGTGAACTTTCAAAGTGATGCATGGTCTTGAAAAGAGCCTTTTAAAAAGTTATAATGCCTATGTCACCGTAATAGTTTTCAAATTAGCAAGGAAGCATTATAAATAGTGCAGATTTATTTTTTTTTCAGTAGCCAGCAGGTATGAGCAGGAAGAAATGCTGTGTCTGGAGCTGCAGCAGGACAGGTCCCTCCCCCAGCGCCACTGGGAGATGGGGTAAACATTGAGCAGGGAATAAATGACAATGAATTGCTTCTGGCTTTTTCACCATGGGGTTTGTCTTGGTATTGCACAACTTTAGCCTTAAGGCTGGGCTTTCTTGGGTGATACTTCTTTTCTGACATGCAGTGTTATGAGTGTACAGAATTTTTATACTCCTTCAGAGTAAGTAATTCATTCGCTCAGGAGGATTTCTCCACCAGCCTGTTCCTTCGTGTCTTTAACTGCAGTTTGCTGTTGGTTCAGTCACAGGCAGAGCTCTGTCAGCTGTACCCCTGTGTGAAGGTCTCTGGTCTGGCCTTGGGTGGGAGTGGGTAGGAGAGTCCCCAAAACACAGAGTGCTCTGTGTCCTGGCTCAGCTGCTGCTCCGGGTGCAAGCCAGGCAGGGGGCTTTGAGCTTTTAGGGCTGTGTTAGGTGAGGATGTTGGGATGGACTGGCTGGAATCCAGACCTGTGTGCTTCCTGCGTGGAGCTGGCCACACTCCAGAGCCCACACGCTGTCAGCGCAGGGGCACTGCTGCAAGGCTGCCTTCAGCCACGGCAGAGGGCAGCCAGAGCCAGTGTCCAGCTCCTAAACACTGCTTCTAAGAACCCTGACTGGCATCAAACAGTCTTTGGGGCAACATCCAGCTGAACCACCACCCCATTCTCTCAGTCTGACAGCCAGCCTTTGCATTCCATGCTTTCCACCCCCAGCAGCCAGGCAGACAACAACCTCCTGTGCTGCCCTGCCGTGATTCATCGCTGGAGCAGGTCTGTCCTGTGGGCTGGCTCGGATAGCTCCATGGAAAAACCACCACGTGACCATATAATTAAAGACTCTCTCAATTCATTAGGTGGGGAGAGACTGCAGGTTGATTGCAGGCAGGCAGACGCAGTCACGGGGCACAGAGTGCTGGCTGCGTGCAGTGCCTCTGCCCAGCCCTGTGTGGGCTCAGCCAGGAGCCTCCAGCAGCTTCGGAGAGCCCAGCTGCTCCCTCTCACATCCCTCCTGGGCCTGCAGGAGCTGGGCTGCTCTTCCTCCTTCCCTGGCAAGCTGCTGTTGAGGTCAGCCCCGGGGGCAGGAATGGCACAGGAGAGGTCACCTGCGGGCGGTTTTTAGGCACTTGCCCTCGGGGATGGGATGTCTGAGCATCTCACAGGAACACAGAGAACTCTCCACAGCCAGAACATTTTCTGATGCCCATTTCTGATCCCCTGAAGAGGAGGCTTCATCCTCTCCACAAAAGAGCCCTTCAAGAGTAGATTCTGGAGTCACCAACTTATATAGAAAATGAGAACAATTCAGAGATGATTCACAGAATTTTAAACAAGTATTTATTTCTGATGATGGGCCTAACCTGAACTTTCTGGTGTTTGCATCTGTGTTGATCCAGTAAATATTAGTACAAGAGCCCTAACAAAGTTCCAGTTAGGAGCTGCCTCTTTCCAGAGGCCAGGGTGCCATGTAGGAGTGAGTGGTCTCAAACGTGATTTTCTGTACGTGGGGCAGCCAGAGTTGTGTTTTTAGGAAACAACACACTGCAGATGTCTGCACCAGTTGTTTTAGGCCTGAGGCTCACAAAGAGGCTGAACCTTCACTTCTGCACTGAGCTGGTTTTCATTGAAGAAAAATTTGAAGAACAAAATTGCTGTTCTTTGTGTTGAATATGTAACTGAGTTTAAACTTCATCATTCATTAATTGTAGTGGCTTTAGCTGCTCCTGCTGTGACATTGTACACAATGCACCCTTCAGGAATAGCAAACTACCACTTTGTAGTACGTTTTCTTACATAATTCTAAAATAGAAGGATTTGCAATGTATTTTTTACAGATTGAAACAGCTTCTCTGCCTTAACAGTCCCTATAAAAACACAATGCTTGTCTAAGATAACATTGACCTAATCTGGTTTAAGTTGCATATTTTAGTTTGAAACTACATTTAGGCAATTTTTATTTAACCCCAGATCCAATGAAAATCTGTTTTAAATTAAATAATGTTGACTTGACATTTTGCAATTTTCTTGTGGAGACAAGGGCTAGGGCTGAGGAACAGGTTTTTGTTGTTTGTTTGACTGCTGTATTTGTATATTTTATATGATAAGCATTTCACTAAATAAAAGAAATACATTTACTGTGTGGAGTTAAAGTGACAAAGGGCTCTGGGCAGCACAGGTTATAGTCAAGGCTGGTGTAAAGTATGTTTTAAAGGACTAATGTAAGGGATCTTTCATTTCAGTACATTGAAGCTTTCAGTATCCAATGTCTTCCACAAGCTCCTTCACCAGACTTTTATTGTCTCTCACCTGCGCTGAGCATCCAACTGTGTAAAATCCATGTTTAAAAAGCAGAATATCTCTTCAGTAGAAGGAAAAAAACCAACAACCCAGCCCTGTTGTCTGCAGTGCCAGCAGTTGTTTCTTTATTTTCCAAGGCTTGAGCACAGGGCTGTGCTGCAACTGCAGTGACGCTCTTGGGCATGGCAGGGTGGGGTGAAGCAGGTGCTTATTGATACCTTCAGGCTACAGGTAAAGGTGACTGTGCTTCCTTGAGCATTCACAGACCTGCACAGGTGCATTTTGAGCTTCAGAGTGGGCACTGTTTATCCTCTGGTTTTGGTGGCACACTTTTTAAAAGAGCTCTAGATCTGTGAAAGAAATGGGAACTTGTAAAATGAAAGCTAAAGTTTTAAAGTTAAACCTATAAAGTTAAGGAACAGTTCAGATCTTCTCCTTGCTGCGTCTTCCAGCCTCCTAATTTACAATAAAAAAGGCATGTTCAGAATTTCAAAGATCAAATAATTTTGTCTCTGCCGTACCATACTAAAATAAGTTTCTTCTGGAAGATTATTTTTCTGAAGTTTTTTGCTTTTTAAATCTATGATTTTCTGGGTAAAGTGATGTTAGGTTAAGATTTGACATGGTGTTTGAGGAACTCTAGAGCAAGAAATGAAGTTAAACCTGGAATTTTGGATAATGTTTCTTTTGGGTTTTTATAACTCTTAAAAACCAACCAGAAATGTAACGCTGGACTCGCTTTTTTGAACACACTTGTGTCAGGAGCAGTTTTCATTCAGCATTTCCCATTACAGTTCACCAGTAAACATTCAACCAGTGGTAGCACAAAACTTTACCAGATGCCCCCTAGACAGTATTTCCTTTTTGTTCTTGTGTTTCTAATTACTAGTGCTGCACACTGCACCTTGATTCCCCTGTTAGTCCCACCTCCCCAGTGCCCACTGTTTCCTTCCTCTTCTGTCTCCAGACTTGGCAGTCACACAGAGCAGTGCTGGGAGTCCCAGCTGTAGGAAAGGGACACCAGGGAGGTGTGAGAGCTGGAGCTGCCCTGGCCAGCAGATCCTGGAGCATCACCACTGTCCCTGACCCCGACAAACAGTTCGGTGCTGTGCCCAGCGTTTGGGACATTAAACTGCAAAAATACATTTTTTTCTTTCACAGAGACAATCCTCACAAAATGTGAGGAGCTGCTGGAAGGGCCTCCTTCCCCCTTTTCCTTCCCTGCACAGAGGTGGGAGTGTGCTGGCAGCTGTCAGAAGAAGCTGGAGTGGTCACTTGCACTGAGGGAAACGTGCTCCAGCTTTGCAAAATTGCCTTTGGCGCCTGCTTGAGTGTTCCTGTAGAACCAGCAAATTCCATTTTTCTCATCAGTTGATGCAGCAATTTTCAAAACAAGCTAGGCAGCATTTTTAAATACTTCCATTGCAGTTTCTTCAGGAACGGGGAAATGTCCAGCAATCTATCCATCTCTGCTGTATCGTTGTTCCAGAATGGGAATTGCACTTTCTCTCTTGTAGTGTTTATGTTCCTATTAGGCAAATCTCACCCATCCCTATATCTACTGCTTGATTTTCTGTAGCAGCTTAAAATAAATTTAAACAGCCTTTTAACACTTCACTTCTCCAGTCATGGTATCTATCTTTTTGTTTAAAGCAGCAGTACAGAGTGATGAACAGCACATGGAAGTTTTAATTATTTTGTGATTATATCCGCTCAAGGATATCCAGGCACAGATTGCTAATGAAATACAGCTCAGTGATCCCATTTCTTGTTAATGGGATCACCTTGTGACAAGTATTTTCTAAGGAAAAAGGATGCATTTGATAAATTTGATACAAGAAAGAAAACCGAGAGAGAAGTTGTTTCTTTTTTTTTTTAGAGGCTGTTGTTTCTGCAGACATTAGTCATTTAATAAAGTTGTGCCATCTAGACAGAGATGTATTCAGCTTTGCTCTCTGGATGTGCAGATACCAATTGAAGGTCCTCTGGGGAGCCTTGCATTCATATTTCTTAAACTGTGGCAATGTGTTTCTAGAACGGTGTAAAGGAATTATCCTTACAGGTTTTGGAAGCTCTTTTATCTGTAGAAAAATGTTATTGATTCCTGCAGGTAGAGACTGGACAAGGAGGGATGGATTTAAACTAAAAGAGAGTAGGTTTAGGTCAGATATAAGGAAGAAATTCTTCTCTGTGAGGGTGGGCAGGCCCTGGCACAGGGTGCCCAGAGAAGCTGTGCCTGCCCCTGGATCCCTGGAAGTGTCCCAGCCCAGGCTGGACAGGGCTTGGAGCAGCCTGGGCTAGTGGAAGGATGTTGTTGTTGTTGTTGGCATGAGGGGTTTACCAGTTGTCCTGGTTCTTTGCCCTCATCTCTAAAGAGTTTGTCTCCATATATCAGAAGGTTTGAGATAGTTTATTTATGGTGGCTCTAGTTACAGGCTTCTTACATGGCTTTAGATTCAATCCTTGTACATTTGCTTTCTTCCCATCAGTGCTTTAGCACAAGAATGTCCTCTGCCTGCAAGAATGCTCTGTGTCTCTGCCTGTGGCAGAATGCTTCTGTCCCTCTCCCCTGTCTGTGTGATACTGAAAGTGAGAAGGGCTGACAACCAAGCAGCCTCCTCCCACGGACAGGCCAGAGGGAGAATGTCCTTGAACAGAACACAGCCCAGAGATTGTTTACCCAAATCTCTCTTGTTTTCCCTTGGGAATGATTCTTAGCAGGAGATTCATAAAACCCAAAACCATGGTTTCCACAGAAGGTGTCCCTGCCCATGGCAGGGATGGAACAAGACGGTCTTGAAGGTCCTAACTTGTTGCTATGAACATATTATAAGTTTCTCTGTGTGTAAGCTTCTGATCTATTTTCCCATGGGAGAACATCCTTTTGCTGTTCTTTTACTCTGTATAAGCTTTCTGTAAACAAATATATCTGGTGTTCTTCAAGGACATTTTAGAATTCCTTGGCTCTCCTCCTTGAGAGTGGGAGAAGGAGCTGAAAGACTGTAATCTTTCTGATACTGTAAGCATTGGGGACATTTTCCCTGGACGAAGCAGCAGCAGGAGCATGGAGAATGCTCTCTGCTGAGCAGATATAGAAAAATACTAGAATTATGGAGTCATTTTAATAAATCACATTAGCCTTCTGATATTATTGTCAAGAGTCCTTTCTTCAATGCATGGACCAGGACGATACTAACTGTTGCTTTTTGTGGATGTTTTTGCTGTGGCAGTGGTTCCCGTGATGCTGAAGGCGCTGACGTACGACGAGAAGCGCGGCGCGTGCAGCGTGGGCTCCAACGTCAGGGACGCCGCCTGCTACGTCTGCTGGGCCTTCGCGCGCGCCTACGAGCCCGCCGAGCTCATCCCCTTCATCAGCCACATCTCCAGGTCAGCTGGGCCTCCAGCACACTCACACAGGGCATCCTCTGCCTCTGGCAGTGCTGCGTCTGGATTTCTTTCTGTCAGCGTCGGGATTAAAGGCGTGAGATGGTATTTGTTGGTTGGAGTCGGGTGTTTGTTAGTTGTCATCTATGTTACAGTCTCACAGACTGAGTTCTACAGCGCTTCCCTCTAACAAACTAAAAATGGAGCCCCCTCTCTCTTTACAAGGCTTTTTACAATCCGTGAGATGGTATTTGTTGGTTGGAGTCGGGTGTTTGTTAGTTGTCATCTATGTCACAGTCTCACAGACTGAGTTCTACAGCACTTCACTCTAACAAACTAAAAATGGAGCCCCCTCTCTCTTTACAAGGCTTTTTACAATGCGTGAGATGGTATTTGTTGGTTGGAGTCGGGTGTTTGTTAGTTGTCATCTATGTTACAGTCTGACAGACTGTGAGTTCTACAGCACTTCCCTCTAACAAACTAAAAATGGAGCCCCCTCTTGTCGCAGTCGAGCTAGGAGCGAGACAGAAAACTCACCAGCCAACTGTGACAATATGAGGAGAGAGTTTATTTGAAACACACTACTTTTATAATGCTGATAGTTGCCATTAGC
Source organism: Leptocoma aspasia (assembly GCA_013399835.1). Lineage (NCBI taxonomy): Eukaryota > Metazoa > Chordata > Aves > Passeriformes > Nectariniidae > Leptocoma > Leptocoma aspasia. Next base: position 41,939 of record VXAX01003148.1, read on the forward strand.
TGATTGGTCTTATGGTAATTTATCTGACTCTATTGGTGGCTTCAGCTAATGCAGTTCTAAGGACACTGTCTCTAAACTTAACTGTTGTTTACATTTCTTCTTCACAGACTCACTTATTATCTCTAAAATTTCTCTCTGGCTGTGAGAATACAGCCACACCCTCTCTCTTTGCAAGGCTTTTTTAGGATAAACTCTCTAATTAAGAAATGATACCTAAATTATTTTTACTTTTAACTTGATAAGTACTCGTGGCTCACAATGTGGACTTTTTTTACCTAATTACATAATACTACCCAAACTTGTGCAGAAGGACTAGCTTCTGCCCTAAAACTTCTATCTTACTTTATATATATTACTATATTCTAAAACTTTAGACTCTTAAGTTTTCTACTCTGTGATATTACACATTTCTATTTTAACTATACACCTATAATCTCAGTTCTATCATTCAATTTTGGAAGTCTTCTCCATGGCCTCAGGTCAAATGCAGTGTTCTCTTGGGGGTCAGTGCCTGTCAGCACAGAAAGTCTCAAATTCTCAGTAACCAGGGTTCCAACAGACTAAAACTTAGGGTGTCTACTAACACATAAACAGCTTTAAAAGTAAAGAATTGTGTATGGGTGGGATGGCCATGGTGTCAGCATATCTATTTCCTTATCATGTGATGACTTCATTTCCCTCTGTTCAGCTGTTTTTCAAAGGAAAATCCAAAGAAACTCACTGTAAGGTGGATGAGAGAAATCAGTGGAGGCTTTGGCAGGGTGTCATCTTTTGTCTGCTTGATCCACCTCCTGTGTGGGGAGCTCAGTGACATCAGCTCAGGGAATTTAAGAAGAGAAGTTTAAGCTTAAGAGAGAGAAGATTTTGAGCCTCAGTTCAGTAGAGGTAGAAGTAACAAACCATTCTAAAATGGAGGAGCTGCTTTATGGAGTCATAAAAGCTGGAAATATTAGGAGAGAACTTAAGGAAGAGGTTGTTCCTTACTTTTTGAGGTGTGTCTTGTTCCTAAGAATCCAAGAGTCCTGGGACTTTGTCAGATGGCTGTTTGTGCAAAGAATAAAGCATATTTTATTGACCAGCTTACAGCTTGCAAATTGAGCAAGTTAAGTCTAAAAGAATAAAGTACACCTCAGCTCTGCTTCTATACAAGTCATAATTTTCCTTTGGAAGTGTTCCAATTCAAAGATTATTTTGAATAAAAAATAAAACCACTTCCAGTTTCTAAAAGGAGTAAGAACCTTACATGGCAATACAGAATTCTTTGTAACACAGCACTTTTGAATAGTGGGAGTTTTAATATTACTAATAAGATGTTTGAGTTAAAGTTAACAAATACATGAGAGAATTTTTCCTCTTTTGATGCCTTGTGGTTTTATAGAGCAGAGCAGAGTCCAGGATTTCACTTAGCAGTGAATGGAAGTGCCTGGTGTAGTTCTTTTTCAATCTGTGGTTTCTGTTTCAAAAGACTTTCAAAAGGAAAATCTTTAAGAGATTTCCAAATCTGTGCTACTGCAATGGTGGACTAGAAGTTGCTGCAACTTTTCACTTAATACTGTTGCTATTTTTGCAGATACAAACTGGTTTTACATTTTTCTTTTGTCTTGTGTTTTCCCTTCTCCTTCCCTGTTGGATTCTCTCTTTTTTTGTTTGGTCTTTTTGTTGGCCACACACTGGCTGGCATTTTGAGGTTTCTTAACGGGTGACTTGCACTGCAAACACACAGGTGGCTTCTAACAGTTTCTTGGCACACTTTTAATACAGCCATTGACAGCAGCAGCTCAGGCAGCTTTGTCTCCATCAGAAGGGTTTTATCAGTGGTCATTTAGGATTTTCTTTTTCAAAAAAAAAAAGAAATTTGGAGTATCCGTGGTCCTGGATATCTGCTTTAATTTTTAGGGACTTCCTTGCTTCTAGATTGCTGACAGAACTATTTCAACCTCATCCAAAAAGCCTACTTTGCCAACACAGGGCTACCTACTGAGCTCAGCAGGTTCCCAAAGAATATGTGAGTGTTTCTTTCTTCTTTAAAAACAGTTTTTAAAATTCCTTGAGACAATCTGTAAATGAATCCATTTTTATTCCTGGACACAGTGTCCTGGCTGGTCTTTTCTGTATTTCACCCCTAGAGCTTCACTTTTCAGTGCTGGTCCTTCAATGCAGGATCACCCAGCAGGTCTCTGTCCTGTGGTACTTGCTCCTGGTGTTTTTTTGAGACCTCAATAAAACCTTCCTGTCTAAGAACCTGCTGTCCATCTTCTTAAGGCCAAGCACCATTTTTCTACCATTTTTTCTATAGTGAGACCAGAAATGCTGAGACATTTTAGCCTTGTTTCTCTCATGAAGTGTTTCATGGTGTTTTGATGATGTTTCATCTACACTGGCATAGACTGTAAAGGAGAGGAGCCTGGTAACTCCAAGCTGTGCTAGGATGTGATGCCATCCCCTGTTTTGGGATAACTTTTGGAAAGAGAAAGTGAAACTCCAGGATAGCCCAGCTTCACTTTGGCATGCTAGCAACAGTGACATTTGCCACAGTAAGTTATTAATGAGATATTTTATTTTGAAGAGTCATATTTAATTCACTTCTAGCTGAGTTCATGGTAAATTATCTGTAGTATGAAATTCTTCACTGAGGGTACCTGAAGATGTGTTTGCACAGTGAAACAATCCTGTGAGTACAATCTTGTATTCTTGTTTTTAAGCTAACCAGCACTGATGGTAGCAGTTGAAGGCATGCTGTCACCTGTGACCAGAGTGGTAACAAATGGCTCTGGCAGGGTGCTGACAGCTCTGCAGAGTTACATTTATGTTCTCACTGCCTGCAAATCTTTAGTCTTGGTATGGCCAAGACTCATCCTGAAGTCTGGTTCAAATCTGGTAATTTTTCTAGATTTGGTCAGCAGCTTGATGAAAATAAAACCTCTGCTTCCGTCCTCTGAGTTGAAAAACTTAAAATGTTTCTTTTAAGGTTGGGCAAGCTTGTTGCTTGTAGAAACTTAAGAATGCCCAGTTGTTAGTGTTCAAGGCTTCCCTTTATCAGAATTCTGATCTGTTCTGGTTATCAGAACTTTTATCCTGTTCATGATGCTTTGAGCAATGTATTTCCTATTTCATTTACTCCTTTTCCCCTGCCATGCTGCAATGTTGGTCTCCATAGGCTTGATGCAGGTTTACCCTTGTGATTTTTCAGGGGTTGTGGTATTTAGTTTTATGGTCACAAAGCTGTTGGTGGGACCTCTGGTACGACGTTTCTACCAGGAGGCTCTGTTTCTGAAGAAGCTAGTGTCCTTCAGCTTTCAGCTTCTTCTGGAAACAAATTATTTTCTTTTCAGGAAAGTATCAGATGACAATATTTGAGATCCCTCTGCCTGTGGTAGTAAAACCAATGAGTGCTGTGGCTGTGCCACCTATGACAACTTCAGTTGCTGGGAATAAATTGGTGGGATGGAGAGAAACACGGGGTAGAAGCTGAAAATGGCTAATGAACAGCTGTAAGGTGTTGTGGTTTGTAATATCTTAATTTTCCAACAAAGCTGCAAGGTATTTTAGCAAGTATTCATGCTATACAAGGCTGTACTTAAAAATCTTTGTAGTTACAGTGGTCATTCCTTTTTTAAATCAACTCTTAAAGGTGGAATTGCCACTCCAAAGAGAAATAGTGAAAAAAAAAATTCTAATAAAGTATGACACACAGTTTCACCTATTGTGTCAGCAAGCCGATAATTACACACGGCTTTTTTTTAAACCTAGCCTTAGGTGTGTCACTGTTTTACTTAAAGAAGAGTCATACTTCTAGCCACAAGCAAATTGTTGCTACCCTTAAAAAATGCAGCACTCAGCATCTTGAAACAAAGTGCATAATATCCATTGTGAGCTGAATTACACAGCAAAAACATCTGCCTGGATAAGAATACACACTGTTAGAGAAAAACAGTAAACAGCTTCCAAAAGTGTGCTGAGTGATTGCAGCCCTGAACTGCTGCTGGCTTTGCTTAGTGCTGGGAGTTGCACAAGGTTTATCCTGCACTCAGTGTTCACTTAGGGTGAAGCACATGGGACCCACTTAGGTACCAAAATACATAACTGGGTCCTGCCCTACGTCCCCTTAACAGCAGTTACAGATTCAAGCAGAGGGTGATTTGCAGGGGATCCTTTTTTCCTTTCCTTGTAGCATTATGTAATTGAGAGACGTTCTGTTTTCAACAGTCAAGGAACATAAATATTTCACTTTGGACTGAATCACTTTAAACTGAATGAAGTCAGATTGTTTTTTTAGTAAAATTTCAGGCAGTGCTTTAAAATAAATCCTTCTCTCCATATTCACTGTCAGCTGATTCTTCCCTGTTTTTTAATTAATGTTCTCTTCAGTGATGAAATTGGCAGAATACTGAAGCTGCAAACTTAGGTTGCTGTAGATCATAGATCAGCCCTTCTCCTTCCTGACCTTGCCACTCTTTTAAGAAAAAACAAAAAGAAAGGAAAAAGATAGAGAATGCTTCTTGGAAATACATGCCCAAGAGTATTTCTAATAGCACTTGCTTGTTTTTCCAGGTCAGTTTTTTTTCCCAATCCATATTTCAACAAGATACACTTGCTCACATCTGCTTAATGGTTTGTTGAAGTCTAGTTAAACTGGTTTCTAAAATCTTGCCTCATCTATTCAAACTACAGGATCACAAAAAGAAAATTCTTGGCAGTGTAGATGAAACTTCACTTCTTTTGCAGGACAGTGTTGCTCTTTTTTGAGATGCACACACTGAAGTTGCTGTTCAAGCATATCATTATAAAAGCACTACTTGACTGAGCTCTGTTTCTCTCCCAGTCTCTACATGCAGCCTCTCTTTTTAAGCTTACCTATGAGGAAAGTGAAACAGAATTTAATGACTTGGAAATGTGGGTAATTTGATTCCTGCCCCGTTGGGTGTGGAAGTTGCTGTCTCTGAAGTGGCAGGTGCACAGTAAGGAGCTGAACTGTTTTGTTTAAAACCTAAACAAAAAATAAAAAGGAAAACATACTTGCACTCTGTAATACAATTAGAGTGATTAAATGGTTGCTGGCTGGCTGAACTGTGTGGAGCTGTGCAGGGTGCAGGTTCCTTTGCCTGTTGTGGCTGGTGTGGGGGGGTCAGGAGCTCGGATCTCTTGGGATCTGGGATCTGTTTGGGAGCTGGGATCTGTTTGGGAGCTGGGATCTGTTGGGATCTGGGACCTGTTTGGGATATGGGATCGTTTGGGAGCTGGGATCTGTTTGGGAGCTGGGATC
>VXAX01003148.1:47687-159303 GCA_013399835.1 Leptocoma aspasia
GTTGGGAGCTGGGATCAGCTGGGATATGGGATCTGTTGGGATATGGGATCAGTTGGGAGCTGGGATCTGTTGGGATATGGGATCAGTTGGGAGCTGGGATCTGTCTCTGTGCAGCAGAGCAGGGCACACACTGTGGGTGAGGGCACAAGGGCGGGCAGCCTTGGCTACCCCGAGGTGCTGCCTGGCTTTGGGAGGGGGGAAGCAGGCAGGTGTGGCTCAGGATGGATGATGGAGCTTGCTCCAGGGCAGGATTGTCCTGCAGAACTGGGGAAATGTGAAGCATTGCTTTGAGCTATGTCTTGTACTGTGATGAAATATGGGGAATGGCTTTCTGCTGCACCTGCAGAGGAGAGCTGGGTGCTGGAGGCACTTGACCTCCTGCAGGGGTATCAGAGACTTTCCTTTCCTTTCCTTTCCTTTCCTTTCCTTTCCTTTCCTTTCCTTTCCTTTCCTTTCCTTTCCTTTCCTTTCCTTTCCTTTCCTTTCCTTTCCTTTCCTTTCCATTCCTTTCTTTCCTCCCCCCTCTCTTCTTCTTTTTACAGGATTTGTAACTCCTGTTCTAAGCATTTTTCTCATTGCTCTTTTCCACGTGTTCATTTCTTACACTTTCACCATTTCATTTCACGTTTTTGGATAGGAATAACCAACTGAACAGCATAGGAGGGTGGGTGGCCAGCAGGATGTGTGAGGGCTCTGTGTGAGCTGGGTTAGAGGAACTGCAAAAGTAGGCAGTGTGGAAATGGGAATGGTCACAGCATTTCTCCTTCTCCCTAGACCTTCTCCTAGATAAACAGGAGGAATTAAATCTGAGTCATCTGCAGTGTGGCTGGAGCAGGCCCTTGTGCTTGCTCCTTCCCCTGTGTGGCTCCTGCAGTGGTTTAACATGGGATAAAGTGAACGGGGGAACTGCTCTGGTCTCAAAAATGAAAAAAAAAAACCCTGATTCTAGATGTGTTTTCATCACCCAGCTGGCTGTGTAGCCCTCCCAGGTGGGCACTGGCATGAGTGGAGAGGTGCAGAAGGGGCTGTTTGCAGCAGCAGTGCTCAACAGACCCGAGTCTGACTCTGGTCTCACCTCCTGTTCCTGCTTGGATTGTTCAATCCCACTTTGCTTGAGGTGGTTATTGTGCCTTTCCCTTTCCTCCTGTACAGCAAGGAGGAGAGTTTGCTGTTCTGTTACCACTTCACCCTTTTTTTAGGGCTCAGGAAGGAAATTTTGGTTTTGTACCAAATAAGCAAGAGGTTGGAGAGTTTCTTTTTCTCCTCCCACAGCTTCAGGGTGGCACAGTGGAACTGATGGTAGCAGATTCCCAGGGGATAGCAGTGGGATCAGCTTCCTGCTGCTTGTGGCTAGTGGAGACTGGAAGTGCCTGCTACAGGTGGTAAAGGGAATTCAGGTTTATTGCCTGGTACACCTGGTGCTTGTAAGTTGAGGGCAACTGATGTTTGTGTTGATTTCTGTGTTCTGATGTCTCTCACCTGGCCCACCTCTGCTCCCTGGTTCTTTCCACCTTGTCAGGGAAGGGAATGAGATCCACATGGGCTGGGAGTGCCCACTGACATATTGAGTACTTCTAACTTTCCCTGAGGCCAGTTAGGTGAGTCCTTGAGAGGATGGGATAATGAGGAGAGGGAGAATTATTAGTTGACTGATAAAATTGCAGCTTGCTTTTTAAAGTCTGTGTTTATTGTGCCCTTAATTGCTGTCGTGTATGCAGGCTCCATATCCCTCAGGGAGCCAGGAAAGGTGTTCTATAGGGACTGGAGGGTGCCAAGGAGCCAGGAAAGGTGTTCCATGGGGATTGGAGGGTGCAGAGCAGCCAGGAAAGGTGTTCCATGGGGATTGGAGGGTGCAGAGCAGCCAGGAAAGGTGTTCCATGGGGATTGGAGGGTGCAGAGCCATCCTCTGCTCTGCCTGGCAGCGGGCAGGTGTGGTGCACTCGGGGCAAGTCAACACATGATCCTTTGAGTAGCTTAAAAAAATATCCCACTTGGTTTGACATCAACAGTTTCTTTATGTTAGGAAATCCTGGTGCAGTATCACACAAACTCCCATGACAAAGCAGACAGGTGAAGACACCTTAGAGGTGTTCCACCCTCTGCACTAAGCCCGGCCTTGCAGAGGATGTGCCTGTGCTTCCAAGTGGGAATTAGCCTGAAAAGAGTATTTGTGGAGTTTGATAAGTTAGAATACTTCATTAAAAGGATTAATATGAAGCAGTGACTTGCTGTACATTTGGCTATTGAGAAACTGTATTTCCAAGTTTTAATTTAAAATTGCACTGAGTCTCACATTAGACATGATTATGTCCAGGTTTTAAATCCCTGTTCTGTTGAAAACAGAAAACCTTTCTGTGCAGGAAAATGTGTTTGTGTATTCCATAAATATTAGGAATATAACGGGGCAGTGATAGAATTCCTGGGGTTTTTATTTTGTTTCCCACAGTGTTTGGTTGCAGCACTGAGTGACTCGTGGCATTGCAGACAATGTTACTTTGCTGGCTTTACTGACACAGCTTTGTCTTAAGGTAACAGAAGAGTAAGAAAAAATGGAGAAGTAAAATGTCATTATAAAAGGAGCTCTTGTTTGATGCAGTGAGGGCAACACTCAGGATTCTGAGCTTCTTGGTGTGTGAGGGGTTTTTTGTGGTAGGGTTTTTTTTTCCTCCTCTTCAGAAATGACCAATATTGAAATACTGCATAACTGACAAATTACTGTTCTAGCTTCTAGTCCATATAACCAGAAATGTCAGGCAGAAATTCACTTATTTTTGGTTTCAAGGATCATTTTCCTCCAATTCCTTAAGTCTTGAAAGTTCTCCAATTAAAATATTTATGGGAGCTAGTCATATCATTAAAACTATATACTTCTTAAGTGTCCTTTTAAACTAATTTTTAAGTCTCTCTGTGTGCCAGAGAATTAGCAAGCATGGTATGAAGAGTGTGTGTCTGACCCAGCAGTTTTTCATCAGTGAGCCATGTGTGCTGCTTCCTGATGGAATGCTTCCTGAACATTTGCTCTTCCAGGCTCTGTTGTTTGGATGACCTCCTCTCCCCTCTTGCCTTTGTGGCAGAGAGGGGTATTGCTCCTGCAGGTAGCAATAAGAAAGCATTAACTGTCTTTAGAACACTTTATTGGGGTTTGTTTTCATTTCATTCTGGCTTTCTGTCTCCTGTTTTCCCTAATGGAGATAAACTGAAATTACAGAGGCCGAGCTGACTGTGCATTTCAGAGAACTGGAACAACACAGTATTCATCACTGTAGGGAACTGATAGCCACTACCCAGGGAAGTTTGATATTATCAGTGTAATTAATATCCTTATGCTGAAGCAAAGCTATCTTGAATTTACTTTTCAGCCGGTATTTATTTCCGGTTTTGCCTGGAGTCAATAAATCATGTAATGAGGAGTTTCAGGGTTTGAAAGGAATAATTTTCTGCTTAAATGATTCTCCTGAAGTGATGTTTATTTGTTGCTGAAGTTAATTGAATGCTGGAGGTGGATTTCTAAAGCTGCAGACTGCGTGTCCTGGGATATGTTCTGTCTCCTGTGTTGTGTAGCACAGCTTTGAACAGCAGTTCTTTTGAGGCAGAAGAATTACCCCGTGCAGGGTCACCAGACTTCATGCATGAAGAAGTTGTTCCATATAATCATCCTTCTGTCTCTACAGGTCACCCTAAAAAACTGCTTTGCAGTTCATCTTGCAGGTTACTTTTTATCAGGATTTGCATATTGTTTGATTTTTGTGCCTTGCAGGATGGGACTGCTCTTGTGGAGATAACTGCAGGTTTCCATTGCTTCACTTCGTGTCGTGTTTAAGCCTTACACAAGACTTGCTGTACATTTGGCTATTGAGAAACTGTATTTCCAAGTTTTAATTTAAAATTGCACTGAGTCTCACATTAGACATGATTATGTCCAGGTTTTAAATCCCTGTTCTGTTGAAAACAGAAAACCTTTCTGTGCAGGAAAATGTGTTTGTGTATTCCATAAATCCCTTTGATACAGTGGGATGTGCTGTGGGAAGTCCACAGCAAACTAGAGCAGCAAGCAAGTACAAGGTTACTTCAACTCAGCTTTTAGTTCAGCCTTGTATTTCTAAATAATAAGCTCCTTAGAGGACGTGCTGCCTGTTCTGCTTAGAAGGCTAAATGTTGAAATGATGGCATTGCACATTTCTTTTCATGTCTTTGGTACTAATGCTCAATGTTTTATTTCCTCAGTGCATTGGTTATTGCTGCAGTATTTGATCGTGATGTGAATTGCAGAAGAGCTGCTTCTGTAAGTTACCACATTCCAGCTTCCATGCCTCTGTTATTTTTTATTTGTTTTCATTTAATAATTTGTAGACTTAACTACATAGAACTACGGTAGAGGAGCAAAATATTATGTTGGGAGCAAACAAAAGTGTTTGTTTAAATCCTTAAAAGCATTGTATGAATTTAAATTATACAATTCACAGATTAACATCTTGATTTATGGCCACAGTTAACAGTCTGCTGTATTGTTGTCATGATGATCAAAATAAAGTATCTAAGAAAGGATTATTTAGCATTTTTTAGTCACAGTCTCACAGACAAAAGGGTCCACAATACACAGATATTGGCTCTTTTGCAAGTCTCCTAGCTGGGGAGTTCTGTGAGGTTACACTTTCCTGATGATGCATCAGCTGTTACTCTTTAATCATGGGAAGTTGAAAATTTCTAGAATAATCTCTCCTTCAAACATATTTTTTGTTGTTATATAAAACTCTTTTCATAGGACATGGAATTTTTCAAAGAGTGACATATCCATTATCAGATATTGTTAGGCACTGACTAAAACTGACACCAAAGTATATTCTGTGGAAACTCTTTGTAGAAAATATTTATGCTGATGAGAGTTCAGAGGAGTGTTCTTAAGAGAAAATAAATGATGGAGAAATACAGATTTCTATAGTTACAGAATTTGAGAAGAAAGAATGGGCATCTTATCTATGAGCATGTGTTGTAGATATTGAACTTGCTTTCTTTAAAAAAAAAAAGTATGAATTTAACAGAAAAAACAAATTATCTTATACAAATGAAAAAAACTCCACCCTATAACTGTATGAACTCGAACCAGGACCAAAGAGTGTCTACCAAAGGACCAGATGTCTCTGTTCCTGACAATAAATGTCACTGTAAATGTGTTTAAAAAAAAAAAAAAAAGACAGTGTTTGCAATATGCACATTACCAGGTCTGTCTGACTTTTTGACTGAAATTTTGAAAAGTGATGTGTTTAGAACATCACAAGGGTTTCTCAGGGATACCTGGCTAGCATCCTTACTTTTTGTAGCCACACCTCTGCTAGTGTTGAAGCTGCTGAATGAGGCTGCAGTGTAATTGCTGGGGAAGTGAGTCAGGGCTTGAGCAACCCCAGCACAGCTCCTGGCTCTGAAGGTGCTCACACCAGAGCAAGCCAAGGTGCTGCAGGGTGCTGAGTGCTGCTAGAACTCCTCCCATACTGTACAACTAACATCAGCAATGCTACTGCCCCCAGACTTCAACTCCTACATTTTAGAAACTGTAGAGATGCCTTGTGCAGGCTGACCCAGNAGAATCTGGAAAATATAAAAACTAAAACCTGAGGCATCAGTAGAGTTTGACATTCTTGGCTAATTTTAAGTCCCTTTATTCAAATCAACTGCTTAGAAGAATTTGCTTTCCTGAGAGCTGCACAAAACATTAGAGAGCATAGGTGGTGAAAAGGGAATTATTTCTGTGATCCCTAGGAATTGTCCTTAGGATCAGGGTTTATATAGACACCAAGGAGAAATATTTATAACACAACTGCCACTACAAGTGTGCTGCTCATCTTTTTTCTATACTTAAACTGGTAGTTTGACCATGAGCTGTGTGCTAAACCAGCCAGACTAAAGCTGAGAGCTTAGTGCAGCCTGAGTATCTGAATTTCTAATTACAAAACCCAGCACATTTCTCCTCACTTTTCTTTCTGTTGTAGCCCAGGTTCCTGAGCTGTCTGCAAGTCAGCTACCTCCAGTCTCATTCATTTTTTCACTAGTACCTTCTAATTCGGAGCTGGTCAAAATTTGGAATAGCTGTTTGATGGACATTTATGAAACTACTAAAGCCTTTTCTCTTATTTTAAAATGACAAAGAAATATTTTGGGTTTACCAGCCATTATTACAATTTTGAAGAAAAATACCTGGGAGTGCTAAATATTTCCAATCATTACTACAGTTAAACACATATTTAAATAAACAACAGGTTTTACTAGCTTTTCCATCTCTTACAATATGCAATATATTATAATGCAGAGCACCAATAAAATAAAATGGTGAATAGAGACATTTTGAACCCTGAGGTTAGAGAGAATAGAACAAGACTCTGCTTTTGAAGCTCCACAAGCATTCTGGGCTGGCTTGGGCAACTCTTTCATGAATAATCAGTATAAGGAATAATCAGATGAATAAGTGATGTTGAATTGGACTCTATTCAGCTCTGACATCTCAAAGAGAGGCTTTTTTTTTCCTCTTGTTTGGCTGATAGTATTTAAAATACCCAGTTTTAAACTAAATATTTTTAGAGAATGTTGTAATTATTTTTTTTCAGTTTTTGTGGGAAACAAGAGTGTTCAGGTTGCCAGGCTAGTTGGTCACCTTGGTTCTGATCTCATGGAATCTTTATATTTGTTTCTTTGTATCCAGTTTTTCCATCTCCAGAAGGGGATTGTATAAAAACTCTCACAAAACACTTGAATATTTGGCATCTCTTAGGAATTTGGCATATTTTAGAAATTTCAGGGCTTTACAGATTTTGTGTCCTTTAGGCACTTGTCTGAGCAGCACATTTTTAAGTGACAGTGACATTGTAATGCAGTGGTTGAACTATGAAATCCCTTGGATATGATAGAGAATGTAATCCTCACTGAAATGTGCATGTGCTGAGTAAAAAAGGGTCTCAGTAGCAGAAAATACAGAATCATCTAAGGTGGGAAAAGACCTTTAAGATCATCAAGTCCAACTGTTAACCCAGCACTGCCCAGTCTGCCACTAACCCCATCAGACTGGGATTCTGGATACACCAGAGTCACCAGAAAATACATTCTGCATCCCAAACATACTTTTTTTTATGGAATGGGCTAAAAGATTATCACCTACTTACCTTCTTTCCACCAAGGGGGAGCTCAGAGCTGCACAAATAACTGGCTACAGATTAATGAGATCTGATAGATCTCCAGAGGCTGCAGAGCATAAAATACACCCTACGCCTGCAGTACTACATTGAGGGTAGCATAAAACAGGACCTAAAGCTGGAAGTAGAAAGAAATGAATGCAGCAGGGTGACAGGCACAGCTGTCCTGGCTTGGGAGCGAGGAGAGGAGGGGAAAAGGTGTCAGCAGCTGGGCTGCAGCATCAGCAAGGAGCAGCCCCGGGGCACCGCTGCAGCCCCGGGGCACCGCTGCAGCCCCAGCCCCGCTGGATGTGCTGCCCATGGGCACTGCTGGCAGCAGGTGGGCTCCCAGGCTGTGCTCCATGCCCTGCACTGCCAGCAGCAGCTGGAGCTGCCCAGGCAGGTCTGCAGGGGCTGCAGGCAGGAGCCTGAACAGGCAGCAGCACCTCGGGAGGCTCCGGCTCCGTCCCGGCTGGCGTCAGCCCTTGCTCCACCTGCAGAGTGTGATCCTCGGGGAGCCAGCTGAACCTGTTGTTGTCACAGGTGGATTAGCACAGGGGTGCTGGGTTTCTGGGGGAAATACAGAAGGTCTGGCTGTCCAAATTCTTGTGGCGTTTCAGTAAATATTAGGAACTTCCCCCCCGTCCATTAAATATTTAATGAGTTAATGAGTTACGAGTTACATTAACACAGTTAACGAGTGTTGTCCGTCACTGGAAAGCTGTGTGTGCAGAGAGGGTGGCAGTTCCATGGAGAAGTGTCCAGATAACAATGATCTCCCCTCTCCTAAGAGTTAAAATTTACAGAAGCTTTTATTAGTGCTTAGGATTTTATGGCCTTTAAAGGGATAAAAATAATGGGCTTTTTTGCGAGAGAGAGAAAATTCAAGTAGGGAATTAAGTAGGTTTTCTTCTTTATGCCATACAAGTAGACAGATTTAACTTTCTGGTTGTTTTCATTGCGTTTTTGCAAGATTTTGAGTTTGTTTAGTGCAAAATACAAGAAATATACATGAATGTTGTCTTCAAAGTTTACAAGCCTGGTGTTTCAGCATGCTTTCAGATGCATACCCTGCAGATAAGTATTGCAGTCTCAGTGGCTTTTGCCCGAAATTTTCATTGACAAAGAATTAAATTTTGCCCACTCTTAGCAAATGGTGTTGAAATCAGACAAGAGTGAGTTGCCTCAGTTGCTGTTGTGTACAGGTATTGTCTTTCCATCCCAGGGCCAAGCCTGGTGTCACTGCTCCCAAGCACTTGTGTGGGTGTGATGAGTTTAATAAACCTGCATTCTCCAACTGCTGCCGGGCAACATTCGGCTCCAGGAACAGAGAACGTGGGGATGCAGAAACAGAAAAGCCCCGTGGGCTTGTTCTACTGACAGAGTTTACTTTATTTAAAACAGAAAAGCCATGGGTCATTTATATTGTTGTGTGTTTTGAATTCATCATCTGGTGTTTATCAAAAAGCAAACCTGACTCGTTCTGGTGTGTTTGTTCTCTGTTCCTCAGGCTGCCTTCCAGGAGAATGTTGGGAGACAGGTATGGTGACTTCTCTGCATCTTCATTCATTTGTGCCTCGGAGGTTACTGTAAGCATGGAGTGCCTAAAATCAAAATTAGACACCCTGGCTTTGGAAAAATTGAGTGAAAGAATGTCACAAAATAATAGTTTTCATTATGAACAGCAAGTTCTTGTGAAATGTTTTTCTGAGGTGTGAGTTTTATTTTAGTATTCCAGTTGGGGAAGAAAATGAACTTACTGGTAATTTTCAGTCCTTCAGAAAAGCAAAACCAGCATTTGAACTGGTCATTGTAAACCTTGGAAACTACAGTGCTCTTAAAGCAGGAAAAGTGCAGGTGTGTTTTTTTTTTTTTAAAGTTTCATTGATTTTCTGGTTTTCTAATAGAAGCAGAACAACTGAAATGGTGGTTCCACAGTAAACAAGGCTCAAGAGTCTTCAACTCAATTTTTGGGCTTGTCTTCTGTGCCATCTAGATATTTTGATAAATCTGGTACTTTTGGAGGTACCCAAGTCCTTTGGTAAATGTATGGTGGCTACGTAACTCAGCAACATTGAAGTAGTTAAAATCCTGGAGACAACTTTGATTTTCAGACTTGGAGGAGAAGCAAATAGGGTAAAGCCTTGGATTTACTGGTTTCTCACCAGGAATGAATAAAGCTGAATATACAACTAAGAGAGAGAGGAAGTATGTGGAGGAATGGTTCAGTCAGTGTATTCCTGTGAACAGAGCAGGGCATGTGAGCATGGCTAAAGCAATTTTGTTGTCAATAAGCTGCTCTTCCAGGGATCTTTGTTAAAATGCTGTCACCTGACAGCTTTCCTGAAAATCTCTGTGTATTATTCCTTTAGAACTCTGGCTGTTAAATCACCTGTTCATGTTCAGTGTGTATTTCTAGACAGAAGTAAGTTAATAGCAGAGAAAGGGTGAAAGAAGACTAGGAAGAAGAGAGTAGGGATTTTTGGTGACCTGACCCAGCTGGGTCTGTGATAAACAGAAGCCAGGGTGACTCTTCCTGGGTCTGCAGTTCCTGCCCTGGAGAGGCTGGGCATCACACAGCACCCAGCCTGATTGCACTGAGTGAGCTGCTGAACAAAGTAAATAACACCTTAGCCTGACTTAGCTCCAGGGGAGAGAGGGCTCCTGGGTGCTGCAGCTTTAGAAATGCTTCCATGTAGCAAAAACTCCGTGTTTCTTTTTTATTTTTTTTTATTTCTGAATCAGAGGAGTACAGTCCATGTTAGTTTACAGCCAGAAAGGTTCCTTACAGTCTCTGCTTTGACCCACAACTGAAATGTGTCACCACATGATGATGATTTCAGCCTCTGTGTTGGCACATCAGCAGTGAAACAATGAGTTTTCATGGCATGGAGGAACTGTCAGGCCTCACTTGGTTCCTGCAGAAGGTCAGAAGTTTTACCTGCTGAACCATTCCTTGGTGCCTAGAAAAATGGGTTACTTAATGAGTAGATCCACCCTCTGGACTTCACAGTGTGTTGAAGGAGACACCCTTTCTCTGAATTGGAAGGAACTAAAACACATTCTCCACCTGAGGTAATAATGCTGATAGTTAATAGGTGGAGAAAAAGGTTGTCCTCACTTGCTCCCTGGTTCCTGCCACCCTCAGCTTTGTAATTCCACATGTCCCAAATCCAGAGCTTGCTGATGGCCACAGAAGAAGCAATTTTAAGAATGCCACTTACACTGTGTGTAAATGGAAGCTTTGAAAAATCTGAAGAATTTTTTTGAGCATAAATAATGAAAAATGCACGTACTTCTAATAACACCAACTTCTATATTGGAGAAGTTGGAAGTGTTCTGAGGGAACAGGAGCTGTTGGCTGTTCCTGTAAAGCCTGGCTGGCTGTGACCTCTGTGTTCCTGAAGTCAGGAATGATGCCATCTCACAAACAGGGTTGGTGGCACCGTGCCCTTTGTGAGATGGCATCAGACTGGCACACTCACAGCTGGGGAACACACAGCAAGGTCCAGCTGGCAGCTACAATTCAAATTGTTTGGCTGAGATTTTCCTTATGTAGTGTACATCTTTCTATCTTCCATTGTATGTCTTGCTTTTTGGCATTACATCATACTGAGGTATTTCTCATGTACCTTTTTGCCCCTAATCAGGGTTTCATGAGGCTTTTGGACAGAACATTCATTTTACCTTTGAGTTACCAAGACTTGCAGGCTTGGATAAGTCATAAATTGTCTGTCCTGGTCAGATTTCAGGCCTTGTTTTTTGGGAGCACTGGAATTCTGCTCCCCAGAGCAAGACCTTGGCAGCAGCTGGCAGCTCCCACTGCTTCCAGGATAAACTGCTTCAGTGATTCAGGCTCAGATGGAGAGATACTTCCCACTAGTTTTGCATGGCTGGATCCTAATGTGGAAGGGATGAGTGAGCTGTAAACAAACCTGCATCACATCCCAAACCTGTACTTCCAGGGAGCCTCATTGTTTTAATACCCTCTGAGTGTCCCTGTTGGAAGTGAGTGGAGCCAGTGTCAGCTGGCTCTTTTCCATTTCTTCTTCATTGTGGCTCGTGGGTGCTGTGCTGCCTCTGCTGATGCTCTGTTAAACCAGCCAGAGCCAATAAAATTCTGAATATCCGAATTGTATTGCTTGCATACAGAAATGCAGATTTCTAAGTGGAAATCTCATACTTTGAAAGATAATTTATCTTCTAGAAACAGACTGGTTTGAGAAGTGATGGCAGAAGTAGGATCCTTCAGTAGGATTCAGTGTTTCAGGCTTTGCTGGGAACCAGTGTTCGTTTTAAAAACAAACCAAACCCATTTTTCAGTTCATTAATGAGTCATAAAATAGAAGTGTAAGTAGTAACTCCCATGTATCCTGCATGTGATGCACCTTTTGGTGCCTAAATCTCTAATTTTATATTTCATTTAACTCACCTTGTGCCTTCAGATAAACTGGAAACATGTTTATGTTTATCTAAGTCCTTCTAGAGGAATCATCTTTTGGGTATATACATAGTCATGCATTAACCAAATATATATTGTGGTGTGACTGGGAGGTGTGAAGGGAGCTGTTGCATAGGTTACTGCCTGCTGCCATTTGCTTGGCCTGTTTATCATTGACTCACAAGCAGAGTGAGGTAGTTTGCTGTTTATATATTCAATATCCTTTATGTCTCTAGTACAAGTGATTTTACTGTAAATTAAATTGTATTTTTTCAGTGCTTGGGAGAGTAGCAGGAGATTTGTTTCCAATCACGTTGCCTATTTGGGATGTATTACACATTTTAAAACAATATTTTGTTGTAGGGTACTTTCCCCCATGGCATTGACATCCTCACTGCAGCTGATTATTTTGCTGTTGGTAACAGAGTTAACTGTTACTTGACTATAAGGTAAGATTTCAATCATTAGTTTTCCTAAATATGAGGAATATAATATTATATTTCCTCTTGTACCTAATTAAATACTTGTCTGATTGCCTCACCTTACTGAACATTGTTTAATACTGATTGTTTTAAGTAAATCAAAATCGTGTTTTTATTTTTGCACCAAACTGATTGTCGTGTGTGAGGCAGAGTGAAAATGTGGCCATGATTTCCTTGGCTACGAGGAGGGAGCAGCCAAGAGATGTCACAAAACTGTCCAAGCTGCTCAGGGCTGGACAGGATGAGGAGGTTTGGAGAGTTGTGGTCAAAGGAGAGGCTGTTATGATGGCAGACAGACTCTGACATGGGTGAAAAAATCAAGTCATACCCATTTATAAAACAGTTTGCCCAGGTTGTTGAATTTGTGATCTGTGCACAGACCTTTAACTCGAGTGCTTGTGTTAGCTCAGTGGAAAGCTGGCCACAGTGTGCAGGAATGTCTGAAAAACCAAACAGATCTCTGCAGGACAGTCTGCAAAGGGCAGATGGGAAGTACCCAAGGTGGGCTGGTGTGGTTATAAACCAGGGGCTTGTCCTGGAATACAGAGTCACCTCTGGAAACACAGAGGTGCTGAAATCAGGGGAGCTGGGAGCCAGACTGGATGGCCAGAAGGAACAGAATATTGCATTTCCTGGTGAGGAAATGATGAAGAGCAAGAGCTGGTTGTGGCTTGAGTTGTCTCAGACAGAGTCTGGCCTGGAGTCCAGGCTGTGTCCAGAGGCAGGGTGGGGAGAGCAGCCCACAGCACCCACGGGGGGTGAGTCAGCCCCACTGGAGACAGGGCAGGGAACGGCCCCGTGGGGCTGCTCAGGAGCCCAGCAGCTCAGAAGGGCTTGAGCAGATGATGTCCTTGGGGAACAGAAGACAGGCACATGATGGTTCATGCCCCACCGCCAACTTTGTGACTTCCACTGAGAGTTTTTTAAGATAATTCGTACTGGAACCTCCTCTGTCTTCACCTCGAGTTTTTTTTATTGATCTGTCCACTTCTGTGTTGTCCCTTCTGTGCAGGATCATTTCAGTCTGTTCACACCTTCACCTTTTACCCACTGTCAGCCCTTCTGGGGTCCCCACCCTCCTCCCACAGCCCTCCCCAGAGCTCCCACCTACGGGGATGGGGAAATGCAGGAGCTTGGCATTTCCTTGCTGCTCCAGCTCCATGTGTATGGCATCCTTGTGCTTTCTGAAACCCTGCATTTTTGTACTAGTAGAAAGTTGAAAACATTCAAAAGTGACAAAGCAGGTTTTAATTTCTCTCTTCTGTAATTCTGACTTGGAGACTGATTGGGTTCTTCTGACTTTTCAAGAGCTGAATTGGTAATTTAAGTTTTTTTTTTTACTTCTTTCACTGTGATTTCCAGAGTTTTTGTACGAGTGCCACTTACCTAAGTGAAAATATTTTTGCTGTTGATTTTTTTCTTTAAGCTGTTCAGCAAGTAGAATAAATTTGTAAATCTTTTTATAAGTAGCCTTATGCACTTAGAAGCCTGATTCTCTGAAACCATGTTTGGTGCCATTAATCAAACTATTTTTTTGTAAAATCTTTGCCATCTCATTAATTCTGTTACTTTCAAAAAACTACACTGCTCTTCAAGCAGGCTGTCATTATTCAGGTCAATACTTAAGTTACTTGATTATTTCCTTATTTTTCCCTGAGTAACATTAAAGGAAAAAGCACCCAGGTATGTATCTTGCTACTCAGAAAACATGTACCATGATAATGTTGAGCAATAAAAGCTCAAAAAAAAAGGTGTCAATTTCTACAGCTGAATTTGGTTCATAAATGATGATAATGTTCCATTAAAGGGGCAGTATCCATTATATTTACAAATATTTGTGTGTGTGTGTAAACAGTTGTTTAGAGCCTTTCAAATCTAAATATTTAAATGCAGGCTTTTCACACTGGGTGTCCTTTTTGCTGGTGGTACTTGGATGATTCAGCTCAAATATCATAATACATTTCTGAGGGTGGAAGGTTCAGGAAACTTATTTTATATGAACTGGCAGTAAAGAGATTATGTGATTCCAGGAGTTCTGAGCTTGGTACAAGCAGAGTTAAGGAAAAAGCTTCTTAACCTGAGTGGGGTACAAAAATCTAAGCAGCATCATCATCAGGAAGTACAGACTTGTATGCAAGGCTTCTTGAATTAAACTCTCAGTAGGGCACAGAAGATGAGGACTGTAGTTAAAGATAGTTAAACTAAAACCAAAAGTGGGATTTAGCTACACCTGTGACCCAAAAGATGGATTTTTAGCTGGGCAAGGAAGTTCAATTAAAATGGTTGGCAGCAATGGTGGTGCTAAACTGGGACTCAAAAAAGCAACTACAAAGAAGAGAGGAGAGCTCAGACATGGCAGGGGAAATGTGTATGTTATTGTGTGTTCCTGCAGAACAGGGAAATAGAGATAGAAATTTTATCCTTTCTCTGCTGGAATCAACAATTTGAACCAACTGTCAAATCCTTCTTCTCAGTAGAGGGTGTTTCTGTGTCCAGTGTTGGTTCAAGGAACTGAGGTCTGGGCTGTGGATTTAAGGATTCCCTCTCTGATGAATTCCATAGATACCAGGATGGGAACATGTGGCAGTATTTGGTTTTTCTCTTTGTTTGCTTCTGACTGCACACAGGTGTGTTAATGGAACACCATCACAGCTGCAAAGTTAATCACTCAAAAGATATGGAAAGGTGAAATTAGGGTAATCCACGAGTCCCTTTGTGCCCTTCTGACACAAACACCTCCTGCTGATTGTTGGGCTTCCCAAGGTGATTTAACACTCATCAGATGTACTGAAAAAACATTTCACTTCACTTGTGTTGACCTTGGCTTTCAATAGTTGATGCTTCTGGAGATTGGAAGTGTGGCTGTGAGTTGGGTAATGCAGGCTCCTTAGGTAATTAATGCTGGGGTTCCCTTCCATCTCACACCTGAACTCTGCAGCTTTCACAGCTTTTGTCACAATTCACTTTCTGCATATGTTTGGTTTTTAGAAAGGAGGAATTGAAAACCCCTTTTCCATTTTGCACCATTGTATTTATGAAGATGTAACACATTTCTGTAACTTATCTTTCCTCTGTCTTGTAGTTCATATCAGTGATGTGTTTCTCCAATATGAAATAATTGTTCAAGTTTATATACACATCTGGATTTTCTGGAATGTAACAATGGGATCAAATGTCAAGCTTGTTGTATGTAGAGTGGGTTTTAGAAACAATCTGAAAGTTTTACTGATGTGATTTTAAGTTTTTTCAATAATTCAGAATATTTCCCATCCTGTCATTCACCTGCATCTCATTTAGGAGAAGGCACATTTAAGTAATTTTTTGGTTGGCTTAAAACCAGAGGATTTAAACCTTTGGAGCAGGCTATGCTAAAATGCACACAGCTATTGATACTGTAATCTCTGTCTCTGGACTATATTTCTAATCTATATCTGGGTTTTTTTCTTTTTCAGTGTGTATATTGCTGGCTTTCCTGAGTATACACAGCCAATGATTGATCATTTAGTTAACATGAAGATTAATCACTGGGATAGGTAAGTTCATCAAATCTAATTAATATCCAGGAATTGACTGTTCTGCATATTACACTTTTGTAGATTATTTTTGCAAATTTTACTCACCTGGGTTTGCAGCAGCATTGACTGAAGGAAACTGGGCAAGTAGTAGGTGATACCTTCTGTACCTCCCAAGCAGAATGTCACTTAAGCAAGTTTATGAATTTTCTCTTTTGGCCATGACCTCAATCTGTTAATAGATTAATAAAACCCATTTATATGGTATATAGTGTATGTGAGGGGTAAACACTGTCACCATACAATTATCCTAATTAAAGCATAGAGATGGTGCTTACTCACATTCAGTGTTCATGGAGATTGAAATGTGTACATATCACACAAGTGAGATTCTATCAGTGCTGATCATAGTTTGCATCATGAGAAATAATCACAGTTTACTGCACTGTCCCTGCCAGTGCACAGAAGGAGCCCTCAGGTTCCACCAGCCCCACTGGTGTTTTTCCTTGTCTCTTTGAGCTCTTTTCACTTCACTGAAAGCTGGCTGCACGGGTGCTCTTTGATTTTTTAGCTTTTTTACAGGGGGAAGCATAGGATGGACAGAGAATACCGTAATTTTGAATATTTGCCCGGGTTTTGGTTGGGGACAGAAGTCCCTTCCTCACATTGTTTCTTTAACACATTGCTTCTACTGAATTGCTAACCCCCAGAAATGCTTTCTTACAGTGTTATTCGAGAACTTGCAACCAAAGCTCTGCACAACATCACTCCCCGGGCCCCTGAGTACATGGCAAACGTGGGTAGGTACCAGCTGAGCTCTGCTCAGCCAGGCTGAGCTTAGGCAGGACAAACCTACAAAGAACTAATAAATCTAGTTAATAAAATTTAAGATTTCCTCTGCCACTTCATACAGTGTAGTGACCCTGATGGCTTTACCCGTTTTCAGGGTTTATGCAAAAATTATAAATTATTGTCAGGTTGGTTTTTATCTGAGCTTTAGACACCTGGCTGCACTGGACTCTGCTGGTTCTGGGGTGAATAAATGGGTGCAATTATTGGGAACAAGTCCAGCAGCTACCCCTCAAATTCCCAGCTCTTGCTGAGAAGGCTTTGATGTTGTCAAGGGTGGGGGATCTGTTTTGTCTTGTCCAGCCTGACATCTGCAGAACAATTCCTTTCTGACTGTGTGTGTAATCAGATGTTTCTTAGCATGAGCCCAGGGTGCTTTGCTGAGCCCACTGCAGATGCTCAGGCTGTACTGGCAGATTTTTCATGTGCCTCAAGGCAGTGCCCAACCCCTGAAATCTGCAGTGGCAGACCTTGCCTGGGCTCCTGTCCTGGTCCAGGAAGGTGGCACTTCACATGGAAATAAAATTCCATGGCAGTACAAGCCCTACTTCCATGACTGCTCAGCCAGCTCAGTGCCCAATAGCAGTGTTATTTTATTTGCTCCAGCCAGGGAGGTGCTTGGGAGTATAAAATAGCTCAGTGTGGTTTGTCAGAATTTGCTTCATTAAAACTTGTTTTTCTACAAAGTTGCCAGGATACTTGACTTTACAGAAATGCTTTTCCAGTGTTCTTTCTAGGCAGGCAAAATTACATTTAGAGCTGTGATCTGTCACTATGCTTTGTTTGAAAAAAAAATTAATTATTTAATCTCTTTCAGTTTTGCCAAGACTTCTGCCTTTATCAGTGGGCTCAGATCTGCACACACGCCATGGGGCAATCCTTGCCTGTGCTGAGATCACCCATGCTCTGTGTAAACTGGCACAAGAGAATAATAGGTATTAATGCAAGATTATCTAGACTATAAATTTTCCTTTCATGTCTGGTCTATTAAAAGCTTCCTGAGTATAATTATGGAAATCTTCATATCACTGAACTGCGTTTCCATTGAATTTTTGTTTGTTTTTATGGGTGATGCTGAGCTTTCACGTTTTATTCAGTGATTTAAGACTTCAGTCTTAAATTCATAATTAGGAAAGAGAGATCATTTGTTGCCTCACTTGGAGAATTGAATGTGATCAGTTAAATACAGATTAATTCCTCTTTCCCTGTAAGTGTGATGTCTTCCTTCCTGGGTAGGGGCAATATTTTGTCTTCAGGGCTGGAGAATTACATCCTCAATGTTGGAGAAAAACCTCCTCAAGCAGCTCATTGAGTTAGACTGATTTAATGCTCATGAACACTGGCCCAGGTATATATAAAAGTATATCTGTATATTTACATACACATTTGCCAGCAGTGTCCATCAAAAGAATTTGTGTTCAAGTTCAAGAAAAACAGATAATTTTTAGTAGTTGGAAGTACTTGAAATAGATGGAAAGATCACAGGAGTGTTGGAGTCTAAAAATACAACTGAGCTGAGAAGGGTTATCAGTGTATTGGCAATTATGATGTTATTAGGAAGTGACACTGATTTTTTTATAAGCCTTTTGGAATAGTTTTCTGTATGATAAGGAAAGAATTTCTGTTGCTATGTTTGCTGAACTATTTAAAAATAAATATTGCATATTTCTATGGAGCATAATATGAAAATCAAATGATTGGTTTTATGTTTGAAAATACAATGATGTTATGGAAAAAAATTATTTACAGCATGATGAGGAAATCTATATTAAAATTTTTGTATACTTTTACAGATCTGTAACACACTATTTCACTGAAAAATCATTGGAGGGGCTCAAGCAAATTCACCAAGAGGTTTGTAGCCAGCATAAATCTATTTTCAGCCCGGAGTGCTGCATGGTTTTTAACAAAGATTTACAGTTAAGGCAGCTGTTCACCTTCCTCAACCTCGTGCCAAGAGAGAACCTTGTCCCAGTGGTTTGGACACCCCAGGCTCTGTGACAGCTGTCTTACACAGTGACACTGGGGGCTCTTCTGCCTCCTGCTGAACCCCCAGCTCTGATGCTGGAAATTACATTTCTGAAATGCCTCAGGGGGTTGCTTTGGTTCCTTTTCCCTCTGTCTTTGCTTCCCCTTTATCCTCCTGACTGGCCTTGGGGTAACTGTGCTCAAGGGACATCTAGTGAGCCCATTCCTTGTCCCTGCATCCATAACTTCCTGTTTGTAACCCTCAAAAGTCATATTCTGCATTTCAATTGATGCATTGTCTGTATCTCTCTGTATGCTAAATGAAGCCTTATCCTCCTCAGAGCACTTCCAAATACTTCTGTGGAGATAATTTTACTTAATTTGTCCCTTTCATTTTCAGTCATGCCATGTTGTTGGATTTTTCATCCCAGCATGGAACAGACAATATTGCAGCATTCAGGCTCCTGCTGTTCCTGCAGGATCTGCAGGACTGCCAGCTCTGCTGTGCTGTCAAGCTCCACCATTCACCCACCAAAGTTCACTGGTGCCTGTTGAATTCTGGGCACAGCTCAGGGCTGCTGCCACAGGTTGAAAAAACGCCTTTGTCCTCCTTTAACTTTTTCATGTTGAAATGCCTGAAAGCTTGGTCAGCACATCTCTGCACTTACAGTGGCCTGAAGTTGTTATGATACAGTTACATAAACTCAATTTTAAACAATCTGGGTTTTTTGGCTTTTACTACATAGAAATGTGATAATCTCTGATTTTTTTGTGGTGCCTTGCTGTAACATTAAGAATGAAGTAAGACTTTTTCAGTCACATTTAAGCCTTTGTTTAAGTTTCTTCTGTTCAATCTGTAGCTTCCAAAGTTGTTTTGATATAAGTATATCAAAATTATACCTATAATTATATAGAATGTATTATATATATAGTGATATATAATATATTAAAAAATTATTTATCTGTGTTCAGACAATGCAGTCTATCATCATTCTAAATGGGCCAATGGTAGAAGGCAAATCTATTTTAAAAAGCCAGACTGGCTTCCAGGGTATTTGCAGGAGCAGCTTGAGTTTGGTATTCAGTAAATTAGTGCTTTATGAATGTGTTAAATAGGGTTTTTTTGAAAACAAAGTTCAAATGGGTATAGAGAAGTTGTTTTAAAGAGGTTTTCCCTTTGAATTTTATGTTTTAAATTAACTGAAGTTTTGGACAGCTCACAGTATATGGCATTGCATGTGAGGGGGAAAAATGAAAACCCTTGGATCAAACAAACTCAATTAAAATATGTGTTGCCTTTTTTTTCCCCCCAGCTTTGCAGTCGTCAGTTGTACAGGTAAGAAAAAAGATGCAAAACCACCATGTTTCATCTTGGAAAATGCCAGTTAGAAGGAATGAAACCAGGATCTGGGAAGGGAGAGGGGGTTTTGTACAATTAGTGACACCCACCCCAGTCCCTCCCAGTCCCNCCCTGAGTTCCAGAATTCCATTCTCCATCCTGTGTGACAGCAGGACAGGAGTGTTGCAAAATGTTCAGGGCAATTTTTCAACTCTTGCGACAAAGAAAATGTAAATGAGTTTTCACTAAGTTGTTTTTCATTTCCTATTTGTTGACGCTTCCAGGAAATTAAGGGATATTGCTTAAGGAACTGTTAAGTAAATGTGAATTAAAACTGGTGTGTGACTTCAGAGTTTGCCTCTACATTTAAGGAAATCAAATCATGATGAATTGTATTCCCTAATAACTGTATATGCAAGTGAGGGTTTTTCCTCCTTTAACTGACAACATTTTTTGGTAACTTTTAGTTCAAGTCTTCACACATGCCTTACCTAAAAACAGTAAACCTGAACTAGTTTTTTATGTTATTATTAATTACAGGTTAAAGAACTTTTTATGCAAGTTTTTTTAATCATGAAACTTTCTGAAAAAAAAAAAAAAGATAAAATTCAGTTCTTGAGGGGTCATCCAGAGAAATGTGACACTTCCAGCCCTGAGTGAGCTTAGTGCTGATACTGTATATTCATGTCTTTGTGGGTGGCTCTCTTGGCTTCCATAAATTCTTTAATGTCAGGGTGGAGCCTGGGTGTAATTTGTTTTTGTCATAATGTGCACTTCTTGCACTTAATGGTATTTATAAGATGCCTACAGAAATGTTTGTGTTCTAGATAAGAGTTCTAATTCAACTCCAAGCAAGATTGATTCACTGCTGCTTGCTCTCCTACTTAGCTGAGACAGAGATGTCTGCCCTAATCCATATTGTAAAATAGCAGTGTGCATAAAATATTTTAGAATGGGACAAGAGAAATAAACTAGGTTATAAAAACAAACTAACAACTTGAGTGTTGCTGGGCAAGCATTTAGTGAAACAAGCCAAACTCGTTTCATGATGAGTAATTATTGCACATAATATTCCAAAGATTTCCATTTGAGAAATTGCTACCGGGAATTTTCAGTGTTAACAACATCTTGGAGGAATGTTGAAAACCTGTGTTTTTTATTTGTGTTTCAAGTTTTTAAACTGTAGTAACAAAGAGCATCTGGCCACATGTCTCAACTGTTTATTAGATATTTTGCTTTCACTTCTGGCCACTAAACAGCCTTGTCAGGGACAAAAGGGATTTTAATGCTTTGATCGAGCTGTTCTAGGGATATTTTTTGCCCTCTGAGAAAGGGAAAAAAAAGTAGAAATGCTGGATTTTGGTTTTTTTAAAATATTTTTTTATAAAGTTTTAATTTATAAATTTTAAGCTGGAAAATGGGTCATTAGTTTCTTGATTGTCTGATTCTTTTGAATCCATAAGGACCTCAAGTCAAACAAGAGAAGCCAAAGTACTGTGATGGAGACATTCATAGAGCTGCTCCACCATCTTACTTTGTTTAGCAATTCTTGCACCATCTTTCACCTGATTTTGAAAAATGGCCAGAAATTATCCTTTACACAGTCCTGTTTTGAGTTACACTGCAGTCAGTCCCAGTTTTGAATATACTTGAAGCATTCAAATTTATTTATGCTAATTGTAGAAAATCCCATCTTCTACCATATTACCTTTTTTTTTAAAAACACAAGCATTTTTCTGTCCTCCTGGAGAAGTCCTTTCTGGGTTTAGCATAGTACAAAGGAGCCTGCAAGTCCAGGCACATCAGTGTGCACTTCCTGCCATTAGCCTTGATCCTGACACATCTGATGCACTGGTTTGTCTGGAGGAGCTGGTTGCTTTGAGCATTTGCATGTGCACTTCCAGCTGTGGGTTGTGCAGGAGTTTCTGGGTTTCTGTGTGGGGGTTACACCAAGGCATATGCAAACCATGCCCTGTAGAGCATCTGCCTCATGTGCCTCATGTTTAGGGCTGTACAGGTGATAAAAGTTACAAAAATTGGGCTGTATTTTATTTGTTTTAAATGGCATTTTTATGTATAAAAACCTATGATGAAAACTTGTGGCATCTGTTGCCTTCAGCTGTGTTACCTGGGTTAGGAAATCCCTCTGCTGGTTTAAACACAGTCAGTAGTCAGCCTCATTTCCATTCTGCTTCCACTGCACCAGCATGGTTAATAGCTGTTTTTTCTGTAGCAGATCTGTTTCTGGTGTGCATCTGAGACCTTGGACTTACTCTCAATACTCCTTCTCTCAAGTAACAAGCAATAAGAAAGAGGAAATGGCCTTAAGTTGCACCAGGGAAGGTTTAAATTGATGTTGGAAAAAAATATTTCACTCAAAGGTTTGTGAAGCCCTTGCACAGGCAGCCCAGGGCAGTGGTGCAGTCACCATCCCTGGTTTTTACCATCTATGAAAACCTAGATGTGTTAAAAAGGGTTTAAGTTTAAAAGGCTTTACCAAATTTAAAAGGCATGTACAAAGGGTTAGGTTGGTCCTGGCAGTGATTGGACTCAATGATCTTAAAGGTCTTTTCTGACCTAATTAATTCTGTGATTCAATAATATGAAAAGTCTTAAAGAAAACAGTATTTTATTAGTAGTTGTGTTAAGATTCTCTGAAACTGCCTCATCTGGTCTGAGGTTCTTGGGTGACTATTGTTTGAGAGTCATGCAGGATGCAGAAAAGGCTGTGGATGTTGTGTATGGGTTGGACTTGATGATCTTGAAGGTCTCTCCCAACCTAGTCATTTCTGTGAATTCTGTGAATTCTGTATTCAGCTGAACGGATGTTCAGAATACTTTTTGTCTTGTAGCCAGTTCTGAGTCTGATCCCAGAGGCCTGAATGTGAGGAAGATGAAGATTCCTGAAGATGAGGAGTGGGTATGGAGGTGCAGGGCTGCCTGCAGGTGGTTGCAGTGCACTTTGTGTCCCAGCAGGTGCTGTGCTCATTCCCTGCAGGGTTCCATCCCCGCTGGATGTGTCGGCGTGTTGGCAGCGCTGCCTGCGACGTGCTGCACACCCAGCCTTGCTCTGAGCTCAGCCCTGCAGCCTCTGGAGAGGCTGCCTGGGTGTGGAGCACGTCAGCTGTGGCAGCCCAGCAGATTGAGGAGCTTGGAGTGGCAGGCAGTGTCAGTTGAAGCGGCACCTTCCGAGTTTCGGCTTTTCCAGCAGAGTAAGGGAGCCCGCAGGTGTTGACAGGTGCCGGGCAAAAGAGAAACTCATCTCGTTTCAAAGGCCTTTAAGGCTGTAACTAATCTTGATGGTTTCAGGGCAAATGTGTTTCTTGGCATTCATCTGCCTAAAAGAGTTGGTTTTTTTTAGGCACATGAGCTTAATCAGCAAAGAATTCCAGCTTTGCAACAAAGCTCATCTTAACAGTTCTTCCAAGTTTGAGTGGTTTTATGCATCCAGGACCTGGATGGCTCTGTGAGATTGTGCTACACTGTCCTCTGAAGAGTTATAAGGTAAAATTCTTCTGCTACAAACTGAAGTCACTGGGAAAGCTTTTACTTCACAGAGCCAGGATTTCACCTGTAGCGTTCTGATGTTAGAATACACCGTGGCATACGAATTTACAGTAGCCTAAAACTTGGTGTTTCTCATGTTAGCGTGGTTTATTCTGTGCATCTTGAAAGGCTGGCCATGAAAACTTTGTTAGTCTATTCAGCTGTGCTCAGGGGTTTATCTTTCCCCCTGCTGTACCCTCTGATAAAGCCATTCTGTACCTCCAAAACCCGGGGAATGTGCAATCTGGACCTTTAAAGATACCTCAGTTCTGTTTGGGACAAGGAGTTCCCAAGGAAAGTGCTTGGTTGCTGTTCATATGGAGGTGAAATACGTTCTCAGCTTTCCCAAAATCCATTATTTACAACCTAATCTCTTCAGCTATTCCAGTACTTTTAACTTCAGATTTGAATCTCTGTGAAAACATAGATGCTTTCAATTCTAAACAGCTTCAGTCACTGTTACTTTTATTATCCCAAAGAGGAATTCTGGCTTTCGCACTAAAAGCAGCAGGCTTAAAATAATTAAAAAAAATAAATCCACAAAAGTACTTTGAACTTCTTTATGCCCTGAGAACAGCACTGTCACTGGTTCTGATTCAAGCCAATGTAATTATAAAATAGATTCTGTCATTCTTAGGTCAGTAATGCTAATTCGTCAGTTCTGCAAGGGATTATATATTTTATTTTCCACACATAAATTGTGACTCATCCCAGGATGTTTCTAGGAGAGAAGCATTGCTGTGGAGCTGCACACACGAAGGAATGCTTAGGAGCTTGTGGAACCTGGGCACTGCATCAGTCAATTTGCAAATTGAATTAATAATTAAAGCTTGAAACAGGTACATCTAATAATGTGATGCAACTTGTGGATGTGTCTTTGGAATAAAAAAGAAAGAATACTGACTGTACAGCAAAACTCAGAATCTCTGAATTAGGTAGATCCGTATCTTTTTAATTTAGTGAAATACTGTGGAGTGAGATAAAGTTAATAGAAAGATGTGCATCATGTTTGACAAACCAAGCACTGGCTGAGGAAAGATCTTGCATTATGATAGAATTCTTGGTTCTTGAAAGTGAAATATGCATGAGCTGTAGAAAGGGAGGAAAATGAGCCATATTGGTGGACATGCAGAGTGTCTGGGCAAGAACCAGCTCGGGGAGCTTTGCAGAGGAGCACACACAGGTCATGGTGCCACCCAAGAGGGACTGGATTGGAGTTTGTGCCACGTGGAAAAGTTGGCCATGCAAATCCCTGTCACCTTTCTGCATTCTTGCATGGGGACAGCAGTCCTCAGAGAGGCTCTGAACTCTGGAATGAAATGGAGTTGGTGAAACGCCAGAGGAAGGGATGGAACTCAAATTATTACCATCAGCACAGCTTGAAGTGGCCTGACTTCCTTCTTGGCAGTGCAAGGAAATGGAGAAGAGCAAGAGCAGCCTTTGTGAGTCAGTTCTTGCTTTGTAGTTGGAACAGAACAGTCCATATCTGAATCCCTGCATCAGCAGACTGCTGCACACCAAACACGTTTGCAAGGTGATTATTTTATGCTCATTTGCAGTAAGGCAGCAGACAAAAGGCAAGGAATGGGTGAAGGCAAAATAAAGGGGAAAAGAAGTGTGGAAGAGGAAGCAAGGCTTGCCACATCAGTCACCTGTTTTTGCTGCTGTCTCGACTCCTTGCATCACTTTTTTTGTTTTCTAATTTAAATTTTTTAGAAGCTGGAGAGCGGACAGCATGGAAGGAAGGTGGGGTAGACAATACCCAGACCTTATCAGCATGAGGATGTAGAATCTGTGCTTGCTTCCTCCAGTGATAAACTGATCTGGGGATTAATAAATTAAGTGTAATATATATATATATTGATTGTGGAAAGCAAAAGTTACTCAATTAAAGGAAGTGCTGATCTGTGGCAAATGAGAATATTGTGGAGTTGGCATCTCTGTGTTACCTGGAACACCAATGAAATTGTTGAGCAGTCAGAAACCCAGAGCACATTACAGAAGGGACCTCCTTGTGTGGAATGGAAAAACCTGTTTAAAATGTTCAGGCTTTTGAAGCTCGTTGGAGCTTTATTGGAGAACAAAGTTGTAGGAGCTGTTGGGATTGCTAAGCTGGCCTTCTGAGCACAGCTACTAATTTTATTGAGGGGAGGAGGAGAGCGGGGAAGAAAACATTTAAAATAAACAAAAAACAACAAGCAAATAAGCAAGTCTTTGTTGTTGATCCCCTTGCTGGGTGTTTGTGCCAGAGCATGGGCATGCAAACAGGTGATTTAAGGGTTTGGCACACCTCAGGGAGGAAATATTCCAGCAGAAGTGAAGGAAGCCAATAAGGAGTCAAGGGAGGAAATATCCAAAGGAAGGGGAGGTCAAAGGTTCACAAAATGGAACAATGAAGCCACAGAGGGTGACACTGAGTGAAACACCTCAGGCATTGCCTTGGGCATGGGTATCCAGACAAGCAGCAGACAGTGCTCAGTGGGGTGAGGAGAAGGCTCTGCCCACAGCCAGGAGAAGCCAAGGAATGCAAACAGGCCCTGCCATTTCCAGGGTGCTTTTCCCTCTCCTCATTTTCTGCCCAGTTCAGATTTTCTTCTCCCAGTGCTGTTCCTGGCTGGGCTCATGTTCAGACAGAGGAACTGGGCTGAGGTCTGAGCTGGTGGAACCATCCTTGAAGAACACACCTTTACCTCAGGAGGGTCTGAAGTAGCTTGAGCCATTCATTTCTCTCCCTTTTCTGATGTGTTTCTTGTGGTGATAAACACAAAATCACCTGGGAGAGGGCTTGAGCAGGAAAGGAGAAAGGTGATAGATCTCACCAGGAGAGGAAAACAGTTAACATAAGTGAAAATGGGAGCTAGGAAGGGAAGTTTCTATTGAGTTTTACAGAGATGATGATTTTATTTAAAAATTGCATGTAGTTCCTTTTTATTTGTGGAAATCAGAAGCTGGTAGAGACTGTATGACTGGAGAGTCCTTTGGCCAGTCTCATGGGTTTGGAATGTTTCTGAAGCAAGTGAAAAGAGAAGCAGAATGAACTTGACAGTCTTTTTATTATTCACATCAAAGGATTAGGAAGACTGAGAGTGCATTTTTGCAAGAAGAAAGCTTAATATTCAGGAGAGGTTTGTATTGATCACGCTGAAGTCAAGAAAAGTTGATTTAAAAGGAAGCAGAGCTGTGGGTATCTTGTGCTCTGCTTTCATTCTGAAATGGTTTTGAGGTGCTTTTTTGCCTCACTGTGGGCAATATACCCCCAGGTTGCCTGTGGTGGGTTGTTCTCTGAAGGCTGTTTCTGCTTTGCAGGGGTTTAGGTGGAGAACTGATGAGACCAGCTGGTAAGTACCACAGCTTGGGTGGGACAGCACCAGAGGTGCCCTGAGGAATTTGGCTGTTTAGGTGTTTCCAGTTTGTTTTGCATATGTTGTGTTGAATGTATAAGTAAAGTCTGCACATTAATTAAGAAAATATGAACTTTGGAGGCCAGTCAGCAGATGAGTGCACCAGGACATGGGGTGCCAATACACAATAACTCTGTGTAAGAGCTGGAGATGGTTCTGGTGAAGTTTTTTCAGGGTTGAACTGTCTTCCTTCGGTGATTTATTCAGGTTCCTCTCCAGAAGAGATACAATCTGCACTTCTAGACAGAAGCCATGGTGGAATAATGATTCTATCATAACACGTGTGTGTGTGCAGAAGTGAAGCATAAAAACCATATAAACAACAGTCTGTGGGGAGTGTGGCATCACAGAAAAGATGGATTTTGAAGATTGTTTTATGCTGTAAAAAGGAAGGGTGTTGCAGGAAGAAGTAGGCTGGGTGGATGAGGAAATGATGCCAACTTGGTTTCCTGCTTGTGAGCTGAATGAAGGAAGTGCTGCAGAGCAAATTCCAGCTTGGAAGATCTGAAGCCATCCAGACCTCGTGGCTAAAAGAGCTTCAGTACTGAGGTGGAAGAGCAAGGGCATTTGAGTGAGGTTACAGCTGTGTGGCACAAAAATGCAAGCTGAAGGAATAGGTTTTTTGTGATATGTTTTAGCTGTTAAGCAGCTGAACATTTCATGGTTTTGGAGAAATACAAATGGCAGTATTTTGGCATGATACCACTGTGTAGGTGGAGTAAGAGAAGAATTGAAAATGTTCCACAAATTGCCTGCATGTCTAATGAAGATGATGGTCTCAACCACAATAGAGCACAAAGAAGTGCAGAGAACTAAGGAGGAGCCCCAAGAGACTTGGGTTTAGTCACATTGCACTTAACCTTGTCTGTGAATAAATATTTGCACAGTGAAGCTGACACCCAATATTGAGAGGATTTTGTGTGACATTGCAATAGTGAGGAGTGAGTTCAAGAGTAGATTTGGAGCCCTGTAAGTTGATTATAAATGAAGGTGACGAGCTGTGTACAAGCCCAGGGGAAGAGCCAAAAATCAGGTTGTGGGAGGAGAGGAAACCAAAATAATGGCATTACTTTATTTAGCAACTTCTTGTGTCCTTTCCCTCTTCTCCACCAACTCTAAAGCAGCCAGGCAGTGAGATGGAGCTGTACCAATTTCGTTTATTTGAACTGAACCCCAGGAGGTGAAATATAATGGTATTCCCCAAGTGCTGAGTTTTCATTTGAGCAATACAGTCAGTCTGTTGGACAGAAAATTTGCAGTGTTTACTGTGTTAATCTCCATTCCCCAAAAAAGCCTCAAAACCTTTTAAAAGAATGCAATTCTCAAAGTGGGTTTGTAAGCATTAGAACTCTAGTAAGTTCATAGATCAAAAATAATAAAGACTTTATTATGAAAAGGATGCCCTCATGTATTCCAAGTTTCAAAGGAAATAAAGCTGCATCCAGTTTCATAGCTCCAAGCTCTGTGCAATGAACAAATGCCTCTCCTTGGAGGTTCAAAAACAATGTGAATAAGAAGTAGGGAAACCTGTCATATATATTTGAATAGTTTTTAGTGGCTGTGGTATTATCCTTGTCTCAGTTGGTTTACTGTCACTGATGCTACACTGCCATTTCCAGACTGTACAGCAAAAACAAGTGGCTGATATGTATGTGCACACCTTGAATGGCAGAGGGGGAAAATATCCCAGCAAACAAGGGATTTGCATCAGTGATGGGACTGACTCATGTCAGAGGACAGTTACTGCATCGTAGTGATTTTTGTACAAATGGAATTTCCTTCCAGTTTTTAATTTCCCTTACTTTGAACATCTATTTGCAAATATTCTTCCATTTAAAATTAATGCTAATGTAACTTGCTGTGGATGTCTCTTCAAAATTACAATTTCTCTTTTCTGGGGTGTATTTATATTGCTATCAAACTTATTTTCTTACAGTCTGCACTTTAATTGAAAAGTTGTCACTATCAAAAATGCCATTTAGAGGAGATCCAATCATCGGTACGTCCTATTTTAAATAACCTTCCATGACTGTAGTAACTATTCATTAAACTAAAGCATTAACAAATTAGGCTTTTCAAAAAAGCAAAATTAATGGGGTTGGGTGGTCTAACACATTAAAAAAATACCAAAAAGATAGATAAGTACTGTAGCAGATAAACTAAAGCATTAAACTAAAGCAATAACAAATTAGGCTTTTCAAAAAAAGCAAAATTAATGGGGTTGGGTGGTCTAACACATTAAAAAAATACCAAAAAGATAGATAAGTACTGTAGCAGATAAACTAAAGCATTAAACTAAAGCAATAACAAATTAGGCTTTTCAAAAAAGCAAAATTAATGGGGTTGGGTGTTCTAACACATTAAAAAAAATACCAAAAAGATAGACAAGTACTGCTGCAATTTGAAGATTTAGTTTGTAGCTGTTAACTTGACAATAAATAGAATGTGCAGTACTTAGCATCACCAGGCATGGGGTGTTCACTGTGGACGTCTGGAGGAGCTGTGCTGGGAGTCACAGCCTTGTTTAATTTGGAAAACCAAGGACACAGGTTGATCTGTATAATTGCTGGTCTGTGGAAAAATTAAATGGAGAATGTTGAAGTTCAGAAAGTAAGAAAAGTTAAAGCTGTTTATGTTCCTTGCTGTTCCAGGTGGTTGGCAGTGGTTAATAAATGACAGTCTAAGACATCTCACTCTTGTTTCCAGTGCTGCACGACAGCATATAAAGGTACAATAATTTCTCCTCCTTCATGTGGTCACATTAAATACAAAATTAGAAATACTTTTGCTTTCCTTTGGTGGGCTATCCATGGGATCTTATGGTTCTTGAATGCATGTTTCTTAGATGTGTGAGAAGGGGTATTTTAAAAAGTATATTCTGAATTCCTCAAGATTCCAGTGGGCTTTTCTGATGAATACTTGAGCAGTTATCCCAAAGGTTGTTCCTGGCTGTACCTCTGGACAGGGTGAGGAGTCACTGATGGTGCTGGAAGCTACTCCCTGGTGGCTCTGTGGTTACATTTAGAGGGAGTTTTGCTTCTGTTTTGGTGTCCCTGTAACATGTGTGGTTTCAGAGAACTCTTGTGAGAATTAAAAATGCTCTGGATGATGTCCACAGGTACGGAGGGCATTTGGTAACTCTGTGAGCATTGCTGTGAGTTACCAGAGTTATTCAGGACAAGGAGCTGAAATTTTCCATTAAACTCCTCTGCAAATCCTTTTTCTGTGCTCCCAGACTGCTCTGATTCTGAATATTAAATCCATTGATGGATACATCTCATGCTGTTTTATTTACATCATCTTAACACCTCCAGTTATTCACCTTAATTTTCCCAAGAAATCCCATGGCAGTTTGATCTCGTGCTCTTAAAGGCTCTGCTGAACTATAAAAACAATTTCTGTCTGCCTTGCTAGAGCTTACAGACAATCTGAATTTAACATACTGTGTTCATTGTGTTAGAATTTAGTAATAAAATAAAAAAGACATTTCAGGTATCTCACAGCTCATCTTTTAAAGTTTTCCTTGGGAGACAGAGGAGACTGAAGTGTATCCAAATCACTGAAGGAAATTTTAAAAAGAAATTTGAATTCTTAGGATATTCTTTTGGCGTTAACAATTTAGTCAAAGTGCTGGTATGTCTTATAACTGGAACTTCTAAACCAAAAGCTTAGAAGAATTAATTGTAGGCTGTAGAGAATTTTGACTCATTTGGTAAACATCAGTTAAAGCCAAGCAAAGTGTATTTAGTAAATGGCAATTCTCAATTATTTCTCCTTCTGTTTTAGAGAGAAATAATTTTAAGGGCAATGCTTAAGATGTTGAAAAGTAAACTTTTTTTTTCTGACATACGGTATTCTCTTCCAGTTTTAACTTCATACATTTAAGGTGAAAAACATTTAATTTAGAAAGTGAAATTTCTGAGCAATCTGTTCTGGTCCCGTGCATCCCTGCCCATGGCACAGGTTGAATAATTTGGCCTTTAAAGGTCCCTGATCTACAGCAGTTAGATAATTCTGCATATTTTGCTACTATAATGCATGTGGTAGTTAAAACATTGTTTAGGTGAGTGCTGGTTTTCTTTCAAGTCCTTGATTTTGCACAGAGAACTTGTCTGAGGTGGCTTTGAGGGCAGAATGAATCAGCTGGGCAGGATTTCTGTGTTACATTTGAGATTTCTTGTGCCTGGAGAACATGAGTGTTAATAACTATTGTTGCTTTTAACATGAAGTGAACAATGCATAGCTTTTGTGTGCTTTCAGATGTATTTTAACTTTGGGTAACGTTATATTATCAGCTGAAAAATATAATTCAGCCATAAGTTCTATGAGAAAAACTATAATGTGCTTTGTGAAATAGCAGCTGAGCTATTTTGTGTTCTGTATCAGTAAGTGAAACCACTTTAAAAACCAGGAGGCCCAGGTATAATACACAACCATTGATCCTTTCCTAAACCAATTAAGATGAGGACACAAGGCCTGTGATCCTGGATATTTGGGCTTTTTGTTTCTAACCTTCAGTCCATGTTCTTTTCTGTGTTTCCTTTCTGTAGCTCCCTGGGGAAATAGGGTTTGTTTCTTGTCAATCTGGCATCAGTATATGGAAGATGAAATAATGACTTGTGTGTTTCGTGATGCTGTGTCATCCTGGAGGTCTTTCATCTGAACTGAAAATGCATTCATACAATACATCAGCATTACATACATTACATCTTATTGTCTTAAATGCTAATTTAGCTTACTGCTCATATTAAAGGAATAAGATTAAAATCTGTTTTTTCCTTACGTAAGTTTCCTTACTAAACCAGCATTGGGAAGAAATAATAAGAAAGGAAATGCTAGTATCTGAAAGGAGTTTTTGGTTGTTTTTTTTTTTTTTAATCCGCTTTTTTTTCCTTAAAAATGTTAAGAATATATGAGGTGAGTAAATGTATTTCTGTGCCTTTGTTGCAGGAGTCTGCAGTGTCTGCTCTGGCTGCCCTGTGCAATGAATTTTACATCAATGAGAGGGGAGAAGCTGATCCAGCTCTGCAGGGTAATGATTCATGTTTAACACAGAGGCACAGAATGCTGGGCTGGACCAAACTTGCACTTGGGAGGTATTGCACAGAATGGGGAGGGGCAGCACTGGTTTTAAAGGAACTTTAAATCACTCAGGAAAAAATAACTGACAGCTGAAAGTTGTCTGAAAAATGACAACTGGAAGTGTAGGAAATGTGTCAGGGGCTTTGCTGGCTTTAGACTGGAGGTGAGGAGAAGGTACCACTGATGCCTTGTGCAGGCTGACCCAGAGCAGAGGTGGGCAGAGTTACAGAA
This sequence comes from Leptocoma aspasia, assembly GCA_013399835.1. NCBI lineage: Eukaryota > Metazoa > Chordata > Aves > Passeriformes > Nectariniidae > Leptocoma > Leptocoma aspasia. Next base: position 79,696 of record VXAX01003148.1, read on the forward strand.
TAAAGCAGGGATTTATTAAAAGGATTTCCTCCATGGATCCACCTTGGGCAGCANTAATGAATACGAGGCAAATTTATGTTGCTTTTCTATTCCATACTGTAAAACAAAGAAACAAAGACTATGTGTTTCTAAAATCATGAATTTTAACAAAGTGAATATATTTTACATCCTATTTTGATAAATTCTGCCAGAGATCATGGCTGATTTACAGAAGAGTTGCTAAGGGATAGGAAAAGGATAGAAGAGGTCACCTAGAGTTGTAAATGTGCATGTGAAAGCTCATGTGTTTGTATTTGGATCAGCAGTACAGGAGGAGGCTTAAATTTCTCTTAGGGGTATATGAATCAGCATCTTTTTTTATACTGCTTTTCTTGTACATGTCTTTGTTTCAAGGATCAGATTGTATGATGTCAATCAGAGACAAATCACTGGATTGTACTGATAGATATTTTAAGAATAACAACATCTATATTCTTGTTTTTCTTAATATGACAGTGAATTTACATATACTTAATAAAATATTGTTTTCTTTTTCTTTTTTTGCCATTATTAAGTCAGATAACAAAATACCTAATTATTTATTTGTCTTAGAGTTGTTCCCAAAATGAACTTGATATTGACCACATATGTATTTACATGCAGTCCATACTCCAAAGACATTAGGGCTGAACTACAAAAGCAGCCTATCCTGATTTTAAAACACTTTATATAGCGCTAAATCTCTACATTTTTGTCCAAAAAAACCCCCCAAACAAACCCAAACCCCAGAATGGCCCTTTCCTTCCTGGAGTTTGGCCCAGATTCTTTTTGGGCAGCATGGGAAGATGTGATATGGAGCAAGGCAGATAAAATCCCCTCAGCCTGAAGAAAGGGTCATGTGTAAAACCAGAACGTGCAGGGCAGGAGGAGGCAATGCTGAGTCTAAACAAACAAGCTAAAAATGAGTGGAAAAGTTGATAGGTCAGATTTTATTGTATGTAAGGATGAAGTTTCAAGTTTCTGTAAAAGTGGACTGGAAAACTCAGGCAGGTGCCCAAGACAGGAAGAAGGGATTTGCTGGAAGTACAGGCTGCAGCTGTTGTTGCTCTACTCATTTAGACCCCTCTGAAGCCTCATTGTTTTTTCCTGGATTTTAGGTTAGCTTTTCATCTGGCTTGTGCTTGAAGGGACACAATTAGGTCAAATTTGCAGATACAGACAAAATTTCTTATCGGATTTTCTGAAGTAGAACTGTGAATTGACAATTTTTCTGTTCTAGAAAACTCTCTGGTCATCTTCATCTTGAGTACCCTTTTATTTGGCCTTGACTGCACTGAACCCTTCTCCACACATGATAACAGAGGTCCCATTACACGTGCAAGCATCTTTTAAGAAATAAAAAAAAGGTGTATTTTATCTCTGTACCAATAAAGTTCACAAATTTCATGCCTGTCTGTTGTGGTATTGAAATCCAGTAGTAAAAGTCCTCCCCACAGTGTGTGATGGATGTGTGGAAGCTGCAGTGCAGGAGACATTCAGCACAGTGCAGGGGCTTCAGATAAAGCAGGTCTGGACATGATCAAGGGGATTAGGAAAAAAAAAGCTTTTGGTAAAATTTAACCAGCGTTTCACTGTTGCTTGATGATTAAAACAAAAACACTAATCAAAGGTGCTTTAGCACTTTGACATTCTGAATCTGGCCTTATAAGGCTGCAGTTTTATTGAATCCCTACTTTTGCCTCTGTCTTGACCTTCTCTGTGTTTTTTCTTTTCCTTCTTAGTGTGTTCTGGTTTGGTTTTGCTGACTTTCTCTTTTAATAATCTTTCAGGATGGGTTGTGTGGAATTAATACTGCAGATACTTCATAGACCCTGTTGGTTTATGAAGCTGAAGGCTCTTAGAAGAATATTAACATTTGCATTACACTTTCCACCATAATTACTGAGTGGTTTTAAGTAAAGAGCTGTTGTTTGCTCGTTGCTGTGTCATTTGGCTAAAATGTCAATCTTAAATTTACATCACTCAAAGTGGAGACTGTCACAGCCTCACTGTAAAAGATCTTCTTGCTGTCACAGCAGCCACTGCATCTTCCTATGGCCTCAGGACTCTTTAACAGCCCAGTGGTTTGGGAAGTCTTAAATAACAGATGTGCTTATCTGAAGGTGTTGCTCACCTCTGGCCAGGGAGCTGGGCCCCTGATGGGAGGGACGAGCTGGGGCCTGTCCTTTGCATCTCAGGAACTATGATGAATGGGGAGTTTCTTATGGCAACTCTTCTTTCTTCCTCTAGCAAATATTGCTCAACCATTTAAACCTTAGATTACAGTGAGCAGTGGCACAATTATGTAATCTTCCCAGGATTTCTGGTTCTTTTTCTTGGAGGATTAAAAAGTGTCTCTGCAGTAACGGGATTGATAAGACCACCTTGCTCCTGTCTGAATCAGAGCTGTGTTTATTGCAGCTGGCTTGGAGAAGCTTTTCTGGAGTACTTTGTTTTTCTCTGCATTTTACAGGAGAGTTTAATGTGGAAAAATTGGGTAAAGAAGTATTGTCTGTAAGTCTGAGATAAAGACTGCAGCAGAAATGTGAACCTGTTCCTGGCTTTTCCTCTTTTTATTTTTTTGTACACCCTCATTTTCTCCTGGATATCACTTTACATGTTTGGTGAGGCTCCTTTTTCCATGCCCAGCTTTATTCTTGTGCCTTTTGACTCTGCTGCTGTTTGTAGGGCCACTGTCCCTGCTGGGTCCTGTGCCAGCACACAGAACCAAAGGGGGCATTTCTTCTTGAGCTTTCTCCTCCCAAACACCCAACTTCATTTCTGTCTCTCTGTGAAAAATAATCTGAAATTATCTCACTGTTTAGGTATGATCTGTGTGTGTGCTTGAACAGGACTCCAGTCAGGAGTTTTCTGAGGGAAAACTGTTAAAATAACTGACCTTCACAAACTTGGGTGTCTCCTACCTAACACAGAACACTTATCCAATGACAGAAAATGGTGACCTATAAATGTAACAAGAACTTGCTCCCCTGTGCTTACCCAGAAATTTGTGTTTATTATTTGGATGTCTAAAACTTGATAACCCTTTAAAATTGAGAAGTTTGTCTTTTCTCTCTCTGAAATAGTAGACTTAGTATAAATACAAAGTCAGATTTTTAGACAGAAAATATGAATTCATTCATGTAAAAGTGAGCATCTTAACATTTTTATCATTTTCCTGTGAAAAATTAAGGTATTCTACATTTTAGTTTACAAAATTACAAAATTTTCCAGCTGCTTTGTTTAGAGGATCTTTTCCTTATTATTTTTCCATAGCCAAATATGAAATTATAACGATCTGGTGGTTGTTTTTCACTCAGCAATTGTGTTTTTTCCAGAGGAGCTGGTGACACAGTACGTTTCAGAACTGCAAAACCCAGAGGAAATGATTCGTTGTGGCTTTTCACGAGCTCTTGGGGCCCTTCCAAGGTTTCTGCTGAAGGGCAGGCTCCAGCAGGTGAGAAAATAGGATCATTGTAATGAGAAGAGGGCACAAGGCATTTTGAGTGAAACCTGTGACAGTAATCAAATAAATAATCATAATTAAAGGTCTTTGTCAAAGGGGTTTGAATGCTAACGTAGAGAAAATCATCATGAGCTGAGCTTGCCATAGTTTCTGATAATTAATGTTTAGTCCTGCTTTAGGAGTGTTAATGGAAAAGCCAGAGGTTGGATTATCCCTTTGCTATGGGAATATGGAATTTACCTTCACATAAAAGAAAATACAATACACCTAAAACCATCTACCCCAAAAATAAAAACACAGTCCTACCATCTAAAACTAATAAACTAGTACCATAAACTAATCCAGACTATACTAAAAAAATAAAACTCCAAAACATCTACAATACATTAATAACATCACTATATAAAAACACACAACAAAACTATTTAAAAAAAAACCCATCCAAATTCTCCTAAAAACCAACTTCATCATCCAAAAAAAAAAACCCAACTAAATTAAAAATCTACCCAAAAAATCCAATTCCTAAAAAAAAAAACCAAAATAAACAACATGAAATTCCCACCAATATCATCAACAAAATCACAACAATATCTCCACCAACCTATGGGACATTGGTCCAATTGAAGAGAGAGGTGTGCAGGCCTCTCCTGGTGAGAATCCAAACTCTGCTTGGTTCTTTCATACAGGATTGAACTCATTTTACTGTGATACCTACATGTAACATAGTAAAAAACGCTTTGGATTTATATATCTTAATCTTTGTATTTTTTTCAGGTTTTGGAAGGTCTAAAAAAAGTTACAGTAATTTCCCCTGAAGATGTGAGCTTTGCTGAAGCCAGGAGAGATGCCTTAATAGCAATTGCAAAGTATGTTTGAGTCTTTAAATCAGTTATAGTCACACACACACACATCTTGACTGCATAGCCATTACTCAGTTTATTTTTGATTCAGAGAATTACCACACACCTGGCTATGGACTACAGCTCTGATGATGCTGTCAGTTTTTTATCAGTTAACTGACTACCTAGAGTATATTTTAATATTTGCCTTTCTCATGGGCTGCAGTTTAATGAGCTTTACTGAGGAGGAAGAATATATGTTCTTTCCACAATCTTAGAAAGATTTAATTGATTTAAAGAAATCATGCATTTTCTTTAAAGGAATATTTACTCTGTTGAATGTCACAGTGCAGTTAATAGTATGCGTTAATATTTTATGCTCTTAAACTGTTACACTGCTAAAAACCCCATGTCTTCAAGGTAAAGGAGTTTAATGTTAGTTTCAATTCACATTGTGTTGGCCTTTTGCTCTTCTTCCAGACTTCATTTTAAGCAGAGTTCAGAGACTGACAGGTACTGAAGCATGTTCCTTTTTGTAGAGTTATAGATGTGAAAGCAACCTACTTCCCTGCTGGGATCTTAGCCCTGCCAGTGTTCCTTTGAACCCAAACACTGCTCAAAAATCCTCAGGTCAAATGCAGCCCAGAAATATTCCTCATTCCATCTGTAGTGGACATTAACAGGTGTTGGGAATTTTATTAAGCAACATAACAAAGCTTGATCTTAACTGCCTCCCATCCCTTCTTTTTCTCTTTTTTTTGAAGGGTTTGCCAGACAGTGGGTGTGAAGGGAGATGGATCCCAGCAGGAATATGTCTGCAGGGATAATGTTGATCAGATTTATGCCACGCTGCTCACCGGTGTCACCGACTACACCACCGACAGCCGGGGGGATGTTGGAGGATGGTAAGGTGGGGCTCAAATCCAGGGCCAGCTTTGGTGGCTGATGAAAACCTGATGTGTTTTCAAAACCTCTTGGAAACAAGAGCTCCAAGCCTTTGGAGATTTGAGCCTAGGTAGGAATTAGGAATGCACAGCAGGAAGGGAAGTAGAAGCTGAAAGGCGAGGCTGACAAGTTTTGGTTGTCTTTCCTCAGAAACTGGGAATATGGGGACTGATATGTTCAAAACCAAAGTTAAGCCTTTTTCTGGTTCTGTGGATGATATTAATTCCTTTTAGTGAATACCAGGAATGTATTCAGTTGCAAACCAGGGATTTAAAACATTACTTCTCTTTATTTGAAACAACACTTTTGGTCCTGCCTGATGTCTCCTGCTGCACGTTGCTGTTGTGGGGATTGTTTGCCAGGAGAGGGAGCAGCTGCATAACGTGTTGAGAGGGATAAAAACTCTCAGTTGTGCTGCAGCATCACCAAATCTATTGTAAGTTTAGGGTTTCAATGATTTCAGATATGAGACTGCAAGAATAAATTAGAAGTCTACAGGAATATGTCTGCTGATGTGAAATCTGTAGCATAGGTAGATTAATAAATTTAGTAAACCTAATAAGGTTAATAAGATCTTACTCATATTAAGTCTATAGCAGTCCTTTCTTCATGGCATTCCTCAGTCTTCAAGGTCCCCCTAATGTACAAAGAAGATTTCAGTGTGTAACACTGCATTCCTCTGAATGCTCTGTATTCCTTCAGTAACAAAGGCAATTTCAGAATTCCTGACAGTAAAGGCTCGTGTCCTTCTTTGGGTTTGTGTTTCATTTCCAAAGCAGCTCTAATTGGGGGTTTGTCAGCACTTACTGATTGGAAGTTCCTGCCAGCTTTGAATGGGAGAGCTCATGGAGAGTTCATGTTATTCATGCCATCCTGTGGAATTACTCAGCATAGAAATATGGATCTTACAAACCAAACATACCCCTGTCAGGGTACTTTTCTGCATGTATTTATGAGCAAAATATGCCCAGCCTGAAGTAGTACTTGTTAATAAAAAGCATTAAATGATGCTAATTCGGGAACAAGTCCAGTATCTGCAGATTTAAAATACTTTTGATGCTGTGTAGAAGCCTCAGAGCAGTAACACTCAGTACAGAGAAGCCATGAGCTCTGTAAATGAATGTGATACAGTAATTTTAGTTGTCTTTTATTTATTGGCAGTTGATTTTGAGTAAAATGCTGGTTTTGAAAAGGCCACTTAATTTTATTGTCCAAATCCATAATTTTAATTTGAAATGTGCAGATACATGTTGCTTTTAGACATGAGGAATCAGCCTTGTTTAACCTGTGGGTGATACTATTTGTGTGGTATGGTAATGAAGTGGTAAAATACATGTATTTGACCTGTCTGGCAGCTGCATGGAGTATCTCAGGGTACAGAGATGTGTGTTCAGGATTTTAAATTAACAACCTATTGGTAGTTCAGATCTAGTGTCTGGCTCTGCTTTTGTTACATTCCAGGCAGGAAAGGGCAAGTGCCTGAAATGTACTGGTAAGAAATAATTCTGCTGGTTGAAAACATTTTGTTATTTTTCCGGTGTGTTGATGAAGTTTTTGTCCAACAGAGCTGAGTCACATGAAGTGTTTGAAGGGTGGATTGTGTCAATCATATCTGTGCAGAGTGTTTGTATGAAGTAAAAGCTTTAGACAGTCACTGCCTTCTTCCTTGAAGGGTGTTTTGTGTTTTCAGCAGTGGGGTGTGAGCAGGAAGGTGGCTGTGCCCTTCCCTGGCCAAGCCCAGCATGGTGACACGTGCTGCCCAACTGGCAACTTAGGCTCACATTTGTTCTGCCCTGTTTAGAGCTCTGTCCTTCTCAGTCTTAACTTCAGTGTCATTATTTCACTTGGTAGCCCCGGGTTTGCTTTAAAAGAGGGGGGAAAGTGAATTACAGTGCCATTCTCCTTTCCAGGATTCCTTGTTGGGCTTGAGCAGGGCAGGTGCTGTGAAGCACATTTGTAATAACCATAAGGGATGGGAGCTGCTGCAGCACAGCCTGTAACCACCTCTTGTCTTGTGTAGGAAGAAAAGCTGGGATTGTGCTTTTTTTCAGCTTGCCCCATGCTGGATTGTTCCTTGCCAGTGATCACGGGCAAGGAGCAGTAAAACCACAGTCAGACCTTGCTGCTCTGCCAGTCAGATCTCACCAGTTCCAGCCTGGGCTGCAATAATTATAAATAGCTCCTGTGTCTTTGCACAGGAAGGGAAGTGTCAGTTCTGCAGCACAAAGCAGAAGAAAGGTGCTTTGTGCCACGTTATCTTTGGGCACTTCTGTGACTGGTGAGCCTTGTCCCTTTAGCATTTCACTGCAATATTTACAAAGGTGTTGGAAAAGTTCAGGGCACAAATAACCCAGGCTGCTCTCAGCCTTAGTTGGGGTTTGTGTGTTTGGATTTTCCCTGTTTCCTGTAGTGGTATCCAGCTCCTCAGCTGGAAAAATTGCCATACAACAGGGAAATAGTGACACAGGGCACGAGATCACACATCAGGAGGTGTCTGACATTTCCTTAGAAGAGGAAACAGGGATGCAAACTAGTGAGGGTCAGGAGCAGGTAATTCCAGCTTGCACAAGGAAGGAGCTTGGCTTTCTCTGCTGTCAGAGGAGCAGGAGGGAGGTGAATGTGTCTCTAACACAAGACAGGGCCGGGTGTAGCTGACAGAAAATGCAAGAGCAATAATACAGGGTGGGGAGGCAGAGAAAAGGAAGAGATACTGAGCTTTGTGTTTACAAAGCCAGGTGAGATACTGAAGAAGATGAGGACCTGGCTAAGTGTAATTAGATATTCAACTTATCTTCCACATCTGCAGTTCCCCACAAATATTGTTTATCCTTCATCTGTGCATTCATTTCAAAACAAAACATAGTGGAACTTTCAAAGAAATCCTGAGGAAATTAAACTCCCAACATCCATTAAAATTCAAAAGTGCTTTGAGCACCAGATACTTTTTTTTGAGCTTCTTTGGGCAATTCCAGCCAAAAGCAAGTTAAGAAACATGTAAATCAGAGGGGGAAGGGGGATCCTTTCTCATGGCAAACTCTTGGCTGCTGAAGGCTTTTGTGGCCTCTCAAATATCAATGTTTCTCTTCTAAACCAGTGCATAAGATGGAAAGATATGAAGAGAAATGCTGTTTCTTTGGAGAGACCTTGTATTTTTTGTGTGATTTTTGTCTTTCTTTAATAGAGTCGTGGGAAAGTTTCACCAACTTTACTCTCCATATGCAAACTTTACCTTTCTTTTGACAGATTGTTTGCTGGGACATGTCTGATCTGTCTACAGGTGGTAGACATGAATATCTAAGTCAGATACGATACAAAAAACTAGTAAAACACAACCTTGATGAAAGACTGCCAGACTTGTTTTAAGCTGCTTTGGAAAAAATGATGTCATTTACCTTTTTTAGCATTATAACAAATGTCCTGCCCAGTTTTAGATCCTGCAACTATTTTCGAGTTGTTTTGGAAATCAGCAAGAGGAGTATTTCTTCTCAGAGAAGGCTGCTGGGCCTTTTCAAATATATTTTTTTTCTTCTTTTTTTAAAAACTATTACTGAGAAAGGGTGGGATTACTCTGAGTTACTAAAGTAGTGAACATGCTGGGCCTGGTCTTGTGCAGGGTCATGTAATCCACTGAGGTATTGCCCTTGTCTTAAGAAAGGAACCACTTTTAAAAACTCATGGATTGACAAGACATGGTTTAAAACAAGCATACTGATGATTTTTTAAATTGAAATGACACTTATTTTTTTAAATTGTATTTAGACATTTTGAAGGGAGCAGATAATTACCTAGATAAGACTCACTTCAAGCACAATTTAATGTTACTTTGGTCAAATTTTCGTGAAATTAATTATTGTTTAAGATAGAGATTTAAGCCACTCTGAGTCACAACTTGTTTTTGATGTTGGAAATATTAAGATTGAAAATTTACAAGAATGTGACAGTCTTAACAGTGTTCAATATCTGACTGTCAAAATGTGGGTTGACCTTTTCAGAAAAGAATTTGAAGCAGACAGAGCACTTAAGTTTAAATACATCTACTTGCACATGAAATATTACTAATCATTATCAGTTTTAACCTTCTTAAAATAAAGACTAAGCCTGATGGCATCTGACTGGAATAAAAGCCAGGCTGGTGAGTCTGGGGTGAGTGTTGGACCCTCAGTGCAACGTGAGCTTTGTTTCCTGGGATGGGACTGGGGGGGACGCTCCTTGTCCTCCCACAGTATGGGAGCTGCTCTCAGAGGTCTTTACTTTTGTTACTGTGAATTTTTGCTGGTGTCTTCACCCAGCTGATGTGTTTGTTGGAATAAGTGCTGCTGTAGCTCCTCTGATGTGTCTGTGTCTCCACAGGGTGCGAGAAGCTGCCATGAGCAGCTTGATGGAAGTGACTCTGCTGCTGGTGCAGAAGGAGGCAGAGCTGATTAATGCCAACATGTAAGTCGTGTTCTGTCCCTGGGCCTCAGCTCCTGGAGCTCCATCCAGGAGGAATGCAGTGCTGGGACACTCTGCTCACTCCTTTATTGAGTCTGGCAGAACTTTGACAGAAGTGCATCAAGCCCACGCAGATGTGGAGGATGTTGGTCTGGTTTGCTGAGGGAAAACCTTGTTCTCTCAACAAGCTTGAGAGAACTCAACAACAGAGAGAACTCAGCCTTGTTGAGAGAACGAGGTTTTCCCTTGTTCAACTCAATTGCCTGGATGGCAATTCCACCTTGGAAGTGCAGCCCAGCTGTGGGATTTGGGCTAAACCTGCCACCTCTGTGGTGCTTACCAGCAGTGTTCACTGAAATAGAAAGCAAACCTGCCCACCTACTCAGAGCATCACATCATTAATTTGGATGTGATCAAAGCATGAGTTTGGATTCGTTTCTTTGCAGAATTATTAGTAAGGAAATAAAGAAAAATCATTTACACTGAGCTCCTGATTTTTAATTTCATGATATTGTACTCCTAATAATAAAGGAAATAATAATAAGTACCATTTTTAAACCATAGCTTGAGCTGCAGTAAAACTTTCCTAATAGTGGTATTGGTTTGTAGACAGAGTGTGCCAATGGTAGGTGAACATATACGTGGTTTGGGTTTTAATTAAAAAACCCCCAAATGCTGAAGGACACCTAGAAGGAAAGTACTGGATTCTCTAAGAATGCACTGCTCACTAGTGCCCATTTTCAGGAGCTTCCTCCTGTTCATCTGTTCATACACAGATTGTGCACATGGAACTGAGAAAAGCATTCCTGCCAGCTGGATCCCATTTTCTAAATATTCTGGGCCTTGGTGTAAGTGTAGGAATTTTAGCTGGTTTTACTTTCATTAGTGGCCCTTTCTGAAGGGTAAAGGGCCTTGTGGGACACAGTATCGTAGCTTTAAGTTTAGTTGTGAACATAAACAAAATAGGATTTTGTTAAAAACTAGCCAGAATTGAAGAAGTGATTTACTTGGGGTATATGAGATGTAGGAGAGACTTTGTCCTCTGTTACATTGCAGTTTTCTACTTCAAAATGTGCCTTTCTCAAAGTTCTGCTCTATTTCCATCTGAAATGTAGCAGTTCAGCCAAGCCTTTTTGGATGAAGGGTGGGGCAATATGTGTAAAAAGTGGATAAAATATTCTGTAACATTAATGTCATGCTGGTTTTTGATTGATTGATCTGTGGTAGATAAAGCCCGAAGATTCTGTCACCATGTGGATGTCTTAAATCACTTGTATGTTAATTCTGAAGAGTTGAACCAGAATACTTCCCTAGCAGGATCATTCTTATTCATTTAATTGAAACCATTTAAATCTAAATACACATTCTACTGCTTAAATTGTTTTCTTCTTTATAGCTGCAAGCAGATTATGTGCTGGCTGGCTCAACAGTCAGCTGAAAAAATAGATAAATTCCGAGCTCATGCAGGATCTGTGTTCCTTACTCTTTTGCACTTTGACCATCCTCCAGTTCCACACATCCCTCATCGAGAAGAGCTAGAGAGGATATTTCCAAGGTAAGGTATTAAAAAATATTCTCAACCAATGAAAGTAAAAGATAAATGCACACAGTTTCACCTAAACCAAGCAACCTGATGAAATTTTTGTGCCCAAAGGCCCAATATGTGTATACAGGAATATTTGGTGTTGTCAGAATTGTCCTATGAATGTGCATGAGCATATTCTTTTCCTCAACTGGAAAGCTGATCATAATGGTAGCTTTTAATGAATTGTATTGTTTTAACCAAGCTCCAGTTGCAGTAGTTTTCCAAGATGGACTTTTTAGTTAAAGCAAGAGTGAGAGCAACTCATTCCTGAGTGGTGATTGAGATACCTGGTGGGAGTGAGGAGCACCCAGCTCTGTGTTTGGGGGATCCTCAGCCTGCTGTGATCCTCAGCTCTGACTGTGAGGCTGTTGATCATCAGCACCATCCATGCTGGGAGGGTGTGTTGGCCTTTCCTGGGATACCTCTGTCCTTGGGTCAGCTGTTGAGCTGGTGGTGGGAGAGAGCACAGAATGAAACTGCAGAGAGAAACTTGTTTTCTGAATGTAGGTAAAAGTGGCTGGGGAAAGGAAACTTCACATCTTAGCTGGATCAGAACAAGGATTTGGAGATTCCTTCACTGTACTGGCAGGGGCTGAAGCTTCGATTTGTATCATATGCTCAAAGACCAGTGTTTGATTTGATATTTAGGTAATTCAGAGACCTTCTTCACTGGTGTGGAGGAGCAGTGTGGGGAGAAGCAAAGCAGTGCAGCCACACGAGATGATTGTTTCCCTTCCCCTGCCAGGTCGGAGCAGGAGGCGCTGAACTGGAACGCGGCGTCGGAAGCTTTCCCTCGGATCACGCAGCTCCTGGGCCTGCCAGCCTACCAGTACCACGTGCTGCTGGGGCTCTCTGTGTCCGTGGGGGGGCTGACAGAGACCACGGTGAGGCCACCCCTCTGCTGCAAGCCCCGTGGGCTCCTTGGCTTGCCTTCAATGCATCACTGCCTCCGCTTGCTGGGCGCGCAGGGAAAGGAGTGAGGGCGCTTTGTTCCTCCTCTCCTGCCTGGCAGGGCCTGAGAGTTCCAGCCCCACAAATCCCAGCCCTGGGCTGCCTCTCCCAGCTGGGATCAGAAACAGAGCCCCTCAGCTCAGGGCAAGGGGATTGCTCTTCCCCAGTGAGCTGAAAGCCAGTTCATTTGTCACCTGATGTTTTAACTTTCTGTTAGTTGTCAGTCGGTGTTAACACTATGCACAGGTTTCTTTTTTAATTATTTTTGATACATTTTCTACTAAAACACCAGTGAGAAGTCAGAAGTTCCATTATGAAGAAATATCATTCAAATGTCTGTCTCAGTCCTCTGAGCTTTGCAATTCTTATTTCATTCTTCTGGCATGAACAATCTCTTTATCACTAGCTTTGGCATTCTGCCATGCTGCCAAATTTTTCCCTACTTTCTTCTAATTTTAGTGTATCCTTCTGTCCTTATATTACAACTTGCATTGGTAGTTTCAGAATTCTTGGTTTCCAGATATTTGGCTTATAACATTTTTTGATTTGTTGTGGTCAAAGATGTAAAATATAAGAAGACAATTTTGGGGGTACGGACATGGTTCAATATGACACCACAGGGAAATATCAGAGCAGTAACAGAATATTTTGGACTGTCAGTTAAGTCTTTAAATCCCAGTGGTCCTGTAACAGGAGGAGGAGAGGCTGTGAGTCAGCACCCCATCAGTGGTTAAGAGTGTTTCTAATTAAGATTTCCATCTCAAATTAAGAAAACCAGTAGAAAAGTGAAAAGTGCTGGGAAACAGAGTTTTTGTGGAGGGGGAACAGCTCCTGCTGGGTCACAGCAAGGAGGAGTTAAAATCACCTAGAGCTTGTCTCCCGTGGCTTCCCATTGTCAGTCACAGCTTGCCCAAGTGATGTTTTTTTGCCTGTGGGTTCTGCTCTTGGGATCAAGAGATGTCTGTGAGCCTTTGGGGCTGGTGGAGCAGAGAATTCAGTGTCTGTGCAGTTCTCTTGTGCTTAAACCAATTCTGAGCATTTTAATGTTTCTAAAATGGCAGCTAATTATATGGCAACGGCTATTTTAAAACTTTGAAAACATGTGTGTGTTGGTTTGTGACAGTAATTATCAGATAGACAATGTAACTCTTAGCAGATTTCTTTAATAGCAAACATGCACATGAAATTCAGCTTTCAGCCAAGCACAGTTAATTATAGGAGGCTCCACCAAAACCAAAGTTATTTGTCTAAGTATAAAAAGGAGGAAAGTTTTGGAGAAACAGACATTTTGGCTGCTAGCTGGGGTCAGAGGAAAATTCTTATTCAATATTTTAATTTATTTTTTTCAAACTCCTGGTTGCATTTGGTCATGAAAAGTTGGAACAGTTCGGTTACATGCATCTCCCTTCCCTTGTTACCATCTGACAGTGTGTTAAGGGAAACCTTCTGCAGTGTTCTCAAACTGTGATTGTGAAATGTTAACTTTTCTGTTACCCTCCAGTGTTCTTAACACTAAGGGCTTGTTCTGGCTAAAGTATTCTCGAGGGCTTTAGGAAGAAGATGAGCTAATTCTCTCTTGAGTCAGCTGGAAAGGCAAGGGGGGGCACTTCCACTTGGGAGTGTATGTGTGTGGTGAATTCATTTTAATATCTAAAATGTGATATAGAAATTAGAATTGATGTGTTTTACAATGACTGGTATTCAAACTACTCTGTCAAAGCCTGTAGCATTCTCTGCTCAATATCCAGAGACTGATTTGAAACATTAATAGAAAATTTTAAGAACAGTCCTATTAAATCCATATGAAAGAAGCAGCTTTTTAAAATCTTGGATGGAGGAAAAGGATTATTGGAATATGTGTTCTAGCAGTAATGTGTGTGTTCTTGTGACTCTCTTCCCTCTCTCACTTCAAAAATATCTGCACATACACACATGGACATGGAAGTTAGGAAGAAGATTCTTGTATATACTGTGAGATGATCTGAGTTCAAGTGTCAGTTTGTCTTTTAGTCATCTCAGGGAATTAACAGGAGAAAGGCTCTGTTGTAATTCCGTGGTCAGTGGCAGTTTGGCTGCAGCTAAAATTGCTCTGCAGTATATTTAGCAAGAGTAGTTCTTTGTTTGGCTTTTTAAAGAGGTTTTCTGGAATGAGCCGTGTGGGGTCTCTGAAGTGTTTTGGTGGCAGTGGGGCTGCTGGAAGAATTGTAGCTCAAGCATTGGAAGTAATCTGGAAAAACAGAAGATGTCATTCCCTGTGGGATTTGGCACTCTGCTCCACCACCATGGTTCAAAGGGCACTTTCTCTGTGTAAAAGAATCTTCTAATTATACATCTGGCCCACAGTGATGCATATTTCTTATGGCTGCATAAAACCCCTCAGTCTGTGGAGATCAGATGTACAATGCTGGTCTTTCTCCAGTGCACAAACCCTGCAGTTGTGCAGGTTATAATTTTGATATAATTTCATTATTGTTGAACTACGTTGCATTCAAAATTTTGTTGAAGCACAGAATGTCCCGTGATTCCCCTTCCTCCTAAAGAGTGAAAATTGCATTTTAAAATGGTATAGAAATTGTAAGTAAAGCCTTAAAAAAAAAAAAAACAACCCAAAAACCAAACAAGGAACAAAATATTCTGAACTCTTAAAGTTCCTCCCAGGCACTACCAGAGCTGTGTTACTGTGTTAGGTCTCACAAACAAAAATGTTGGGATGTTAGTAGATGATATTCTGAAACATCTGGTTACTGGCACAAATTGTATGCAAATCGATACATATTTGGTGGAAGAAACAGGCCCAAAATCCTCTTTTCTTGGTTGAGAGTTCTTGAGCAAAATACACTTGAGAATAATTCCAGGCATTCTTTCCTTACAGAGAAAAGCACTGTGAATTATGATATTTCTACTTCATGTAAGGTATCACTGCTGCAAAGTACAAACCAGAGCCCGTGGGTGTGGATCAGGTGTCTTAGTCACTGATTTTGGATGTAGCTGAGATTTTGGATGTTACAGATGCTCTGTTACAAACTGAATGCTTAAGCTAATTCTTTTTGACCATGTCAGTCCCACCTGTTGTCTCAAAGCTGGTTTTAGAAGTGCTGTGGCTGTTTTGCAAAGCTGACTGGGAGCAGTTTGATGCAGGTTTGTGTGGAAACCACGCCAGGCACCTGCCCAGAGCTGTGAGAGCCTCTCTGCTCGTGGGAGCTGCATTCCTCATCCTTGTGCCCTGCTTCAGCAGGTTAAATCTTCACATCTTCAGTTCTGTTGATGCCTTGAGAAGGCTGACCTAGAACAGGCTAATCAGAGTTACAGAATAAAGCAGGGATTTATTAAAAGGATTTCCTCCATGGATCCACCTTGGGCAGCACAAGAGCCCAGCCAGGGCTGCACCCAAGATGAACCAAAATGGTCCCAAAATGGACACCGGGCATGGGCTCTGGTACTTTTATCAGTTCTGCTCCATTTGCAGATTGGAGTTCATTGTCCAATTCCAGCTTTAGCCCATCAAGTCCCATCCTTCTTGTTTTTCTCTCCTCAGCCCACGTTGTTTGTGCTCTTGGGCCTGAGATTTGGATCATTTGTCCTTGGTCCCCAGCTGGAGAAGGAATTGTTTTGTCTCCCTGCTCTGTGCAGAGAGCTCACCATCCCCTAATATGAAGCCCAGACCCACACACTAAAGCAGCAGAGAATCTGATAAAAGCTAAAACCTGAGATATCACTGTCACCAGGCACTGTCCTCTGCATTGTGCATCTCCTCCACTGCAGGATCTGCTCTTGCCTTCAGTGCGGGGGAGTCATGCTTTGGCAAACCCTGGTTTTGCTGTTTCATAAGAACAAGGTCATTCTCAGGCCTCCTCTTAAATTTGAATCCAAAGTTGTCCCAGTTCCAGCCCATTAACCTCCTAATTTCCTTTCCCAGTCCTTGTGGAACCCCAGGGAAAGGTAAATGTCACACGTTTGAGGTAGTGTGAATTTGTGTTCTGCATAGATGAGGAAGACATTTGGAAATATTCTTCTCAGCAAATACTCAGGAGCAGTTAAGATTACAGCTCAGATTCTGAGGCTGGGACAAAAGGAGTTCACCTGAGGAGGAGATGAGGATTTACCCTGCTCATGTCATGTTGTTAAGCTGGAGTTTCTGCCAGTATTGGGAAAATGCCCCATTTTTCAATCTCCCAAGCAGTTACATGATGGTTTATCCACACCTGTACTTTTGTATTGTTTAATTACTTGTGCTGTCCTCATTCTCCAGTGTTTCTGGTATCCTGCTGCTCTGCCTTGGTTTGGCACAGCTCTGGAACACCCCACCTGGAGCTGTGCTTGTTGCCCTTTATTTTCATGCCCTTTCTTGCCTTTTCAAGTCATTTGGATCTGCAGAGAAAGCACTGAGTCATTCAGCTTCCTTCAAAAAAAAAAAAAAAAAAAAAAGATGTTTGATCTCTGAAGTAGTTTGAGAGACAAAAGAAATAGGAGAGAAAATGACACCACCTAAGATTTTTTTCTGAGATGGGATTTCCTCTGCTTGTTGTTGATCTCTGCTCTTGGAAGGTGTTAAGCAAAATATTTCCTCTTTATTTATAATAGTCTTAAATGCACAGATTGTTTTAAAGGGTAGTATAGAATGATTAAGCAGGTTTTGAATTTTCAGGAAACGTCTCTTACAATTGTATATCTTGTGAAGACCTTTCAGTGTCAGGACCCAGTTTATACTGGGCACACTGGGACACACACCAGTGCTGCTTTTGGAGTGTGAAAGAACCACACTGGGTGCAGTTCAGTGTAGCTGCCTTGTGCAGATTTTACTGAGATTTGGCTGTTATTCTGAAACTCACAATAACTGAATAATTTATCCAAATTGCTTGACCTTTTCAAAGGAATATTTCTGCCCCTGTGTTGCCCAGGGTATTTCAGTGTGGAACAAAGGGTTAAGGTTGCAGACTGTGCTGCTTCCCAGCATTGCTGGGCTGTGCTGTTTGCAGGCTAAAGCTTTGGGAAAATAGTTCAGAGTTTTGAGCCAAGGCTAAAATGTTTCTTGTTCTTGGGTACTGATACACCCATAAATGTTACTGATATGAGCTTTGTTAGATAAAATGTTGAAGTAGAGATTCCTCTCATTTGCTTTTGGGAAGACACTTGTGACGTTTCTCATCCTCATCCAATGTTTTGTTTTCTTTCCTTGATAAAATGGTCTTTGGATAAATGGCTCTGAGGAAAAGGGGAATCCCACAGAGGCTGTGCCTGCTCCCCTCCCACCCAGCAGGTCCCTGAGGGAGCAGCTGGCCTGGCAAGCACAGTGGCTCCTGGAGATCATGGAATCAGGGAGTGGTTTGGGCTGGAAGGGACCTTAAAACTCATCCAGTGCCACCCCTGCCATGGCAGGGACACCTTCCACTGTCCCAGGTGGCTCCAAGCCCTGTCCAGCCTGGCCTTGGACATTCCAGGGATGCAGGGGCAGCCACAGCTGCTCTGGGCACCCTGTGCCAGGGTCTCCCCACCCTGACAGGGAAGAATTCCTTCCCAATATCCCCTCTGAACTGTGGGGAGCTGTTGAGTGATGCTGCAGCCTGTGATGGCTCACGGCCAGTGTGACCCCCTGGGCTGTGTCCAGCTGATCCTTTAGCAGCAGCACTGACCCCTCCTCTGCCATCTTGCTAAGCTGCCTGATCAACTTAATGCAGTTAAAGCAGCAGTCAGTATTTCTTTCTGAGCTGTGTGTAATTTTTAACCTGATTTTGCTGGTGGTTTGTGTGGCCCAAGAGCTTGTCTGCATGGTTCAGTTCCATCACCAGTTCAATATCCCTGCTGTGGGATCTTGGTGTGCTCCTTCACCTTCAGAGTCATAGCAGTGTTATTACCTGAAGTGAAGCAGGATAATCATAGTGGTTTGAGGATGTTTTATTTTGAGAGAAAGAGAACAATGAGCTTTTAATGTGGTCTTTTGTCCTGCATTGGCAAACCTAAAAAGGGGGAAAAAAAAAACCCCAACTTTCCTTGAAAATGGGTTAGTAATCCAAAAAATGGGTTTCTTAAATGGGTTAGACCATGGCAGGTAAAATAGCCATGCTGCTGTGGGGTGGTGTTGCTGATTTGTGCCCTGGCTGCTGCTGGAGGAGCGCTCCCAGCGCAGCTCAGCTGGGAGGGACAGGGCACTCCTGTTTGTGTGGCAGTGGCTCTCCCCTGTCCTTCACTGGAGGTTCCTTCTGTTGCAGCTCAGATACTCTGCCCAGAGCCTGTTTGACTACATGAAGAGAATCCAGAGTGACCCCAGTGCTCTGGAGGGTTTTTGTGAGACGCTGCTGAAGGTCTTTGAGGACAACCTGCGGAATGACCGGTAATGGTTTTCCTTGGCTTTTTTCCCTTAAAAGCTTTTGGAACTCAGGTTCCAAAAGATGTGTGGCACATCTAGTGAATGCCCAAGGCACATGCATTTGCTTTAATGGAGCTGTTTGGTACAGCAGGACCTGTGGTAAAATATGTAACCAAGGAGTGATGGCAAAACATTTTGCGTATTCAAGTTTTTCAATCATAGAATGGTTTGGGTTGCAGGGGACTCAAAGCTCATCCCATTCCAGTCCCCTGTCAAGGGCAGGGACACCTTCCCACTATCCCAGGGTACTCCAAGCCCCATCCAACATGGCCTTGGACACTTCCAGGGATGGGGCAGCCACAGCTTCTCTGGGAACCTGTGCCAGGGCCTCCCCACCCTCATGGGAAATAATTTCTTCCCAATATCCCATCTAAACCTACTTTTTTTCAGTTTGAAGCCATTCCCCCTTGTTCTGTCACTATTGTATTTTTATTTTGTTTCTTATCTCAACTGTTGAAAACATGGCCATGGTTATTCCAGCTGACAAGTGTTGGTTCATTTGGTGCTGTAACTTCTGATACAGTCTGTGGAATACATTGTTTATATTCTAGAAAACAGATTAATATTCTCTAGTACTGTCAATTGTGTTTTCAGGACCCTGCAAATGTAAAGCAGGTGTGTTGTTAATTAGGTTTTTCCCTTTTGGCTGGGAGGGAATGTCCCTGTTCAGCCAACACACACAAGGTACTGAGCAACCCTCCTCTGTGTAAATCAGAGTTCTAATTTACCTACGTGTAGGTACATAGGAAGTTTCCTTCTTTGCTTCTGATTAAAAATAGTCTATATCTGTTTGCCAAGAAGTGTATTTCAACATTCAAAATGTTGAATCATTTTCTTTCCTCAGGGTGTCTGTACCTCTCCTGACAATGCTGGACCAGATGCTGGCAAATGGCTGTTTTGATATGTTCACTGAGCAAGAGAAGTAAGTTGCTGGAAGTCTCTTTGGTTTATTTCCCACTGTGCAACAGAGCTCTTCAGTCTTGCCCTGGCTGCTGCTGGGTGTTGCTCTGGAGGGTGCACAGGGCTCCAAGTGTGAGTCTATATTGTAATGCTTTAACTTCCCTCCAGTGGGACAAACAGCCTTGAAAGGGTCTTGATAAAATCCTTGATTCTCGTGTCCGTGTAGAAGTTTGTTACTTGTTCCTTGTTTGACAGCCAGGGCATTAATCAAATGCAATTTGCATGTTTCACCTGGCATTCTTGGAGCAGTGTCAGATCCATTCTTTTGTTTTCCAGCTTCCTAAATCCCTGCTGGTTGGAGCACATTCCTTGCTGTACTGGGAGCCTTGAGCACTGGCAGTGTCCCTGTGTGGTGCTGCAGAACCCTCTGTGCCTACAAGCTATGGCTCCCCCAGTCCCACTGCTTTGGTTAATGTGAATATCTCCAAAGATGTTAATTAAGATTCTAATAATAATAAAAAGGCATGTCCCAGCTCTTCCACCCTGAGCTGGGTCTTGTGGAAAGTGTTCAGTTTAGGAACAGGTAAATGTGAGCGAGATATTCCAATGTGAAATCATGGGGTTTTGCAGATGTTTCAGAAAAGAATTATTTTAATTTCAGTAATATTAAAATCTATTCCACAAGCTCTCCCAGGCAGCATCTTGGCACATCTGCAGGTATTTACACAATTGTGCAACATAGATCCTGCAAGCTCAGATATTGGATTGGGAACTTGTTGATTCAAGAATTGCACACAGCAGATAAATCTGAAAAGCCTTCATAATTCTGAAAGTTTTGATTGAGCCCACTCTTGTCTAGATAGTATTTCTTAAATTGCATTTGGCAGTCCCTGTTTGAATGGGAATTTAAAGTGAGTCAAAGACAGATGGAGTGAATATTACTTGTTCAGTTTGGTAATTGTGCCAGTGATCTGGGGCTTCCACAGGCTCCAGTCATCCCTTCTGGGAAAGGTGGGAGATTATGGGTGGAAATTCCAGTCAAAATCTTGTCTCCCAGGTCACTGAACAGAAACCAAGTGGTAGCAGCAATGCCTTTGCTGTGTGAGTGACTCGGACTCGGCCCTGTGGTGCCATTGTGATGCTTTGTGTAAAAGAAATAAAATCCAGGGCTATTATGGGGGGAAAGATTTTGGAGCTGATCCAGATGTGTTTGCCTCCAGTTTGATGATGAAACCAAAAAAGAAAGTGAATAATGAAGCAGCCAAGTGGATCATGCTCATGTGAAAGGAGTGAAATGCTGGCCTGGAGTGCAGAACTTGTTACCATACAGAGCCCAGGAAGGGCAGAGCAGTGGGGAGCTGGAAGACAGTTCAAAGATGGAGTTTAGTTCCTGCATGTGTCAGATTTTGGGAATGTAGGTGCCTCCTGGTGCAGAGCTGGCCATGGGTGAGTTACTGTGGGTACTTCACAGGGAGCCAGGTGAATACCCAGGGCTCTGCCAGGCTCTGTCTGTGGATCAACACATGATGGCTGAGCCCAAAATTCCCTTCCATGCAATGTTTGCATTTTGTTACTCTGGTTAGTCCTTTGGGTGTAGCTAGGGATGGATCCACTGATCCTGGCTCCAGGGCCTGCCTGTCCCTGCTGTGGGATGCCACCTGCTCCTTTTTGAACAGAATAGTCTGACCTGGGGTCTGGTCTCTGGAATGGAACCATTTGCTCCCTTTCCAGAGCAGCCTCCATAAAAATGTTTAAGAACATCACAGGGTGGGTGGAAAAATGCTCTGGCACTGCTTGGTGGCATGGAAAGGCCACATGTGCCTGCAGTGTCAGGTGGTTTTATATAGAATGTGCCTGAAATACAATTTGAGATACATGAGGTACATGCTTGTATTTTGCCTTGGCCTGTTCAGCTCCTGTTTAATTTCCTTCCCTCATTATTTTTTCAGCATGTTGGGCTGAATGGAGTTTTAGCAAAGGAGTTGGTATGTAGGATGTCTGGCATCAGGATTATCCCTAAACCAGCCACCAAACAGGCAACTGCTGCCATTGTAAAAAAGTGTTTGCAAATGCATTTTGAAGTTTGAAATGGAAACTGTACATTTGTTTGCTAAAGAAACATCCACAGTCCAGAATGGGTAATATCCAACAGTGCTTAATTTAACCAGGATTAGGAGCAGGATCAGTTTGACCCTGGTGAGTGCTCCAGTTAAAACCAGTTGCCACAGGGTGTCACTCCTGCCTTGCACAGGTGGAACCTGCCAGGCATTTTCCTGCCTTTTTACACCCCACAGCTTGTACAGTTTAGAATATAAAGCTCAACATTTCTGGTGTGGTTCTGCAGCTGAATCTCAGTGTTTGGGAAGCTCTGTGTGGTTGGTGTGTGATCTCTGTGCAAAAGGACAGGTGAGCCCTGGCTGCTCCTGCTCCACTCTCATGGTTTGGATGCTCGTGCTCAAGGGAGGTGGATTTACCTCGTGTGGAACTGGCCAGCAGGGATGGGGGAGTGTGGGGTAAATACCTGTCCTGTGGGGCTGGAAATGAATCAGCTTCAGTGTCACCAGGGTCATCAAAAGGCTTTCAGAACCAGCTCCTCTGTTGTGCTTGGCTTAGGGAAAAGAAGAGCTGTTAGGCATATTCCAGGCTGTTATTTCCTACCTGTCCTGAGGTGACATAAACCTGCTTGTCCAGCATGAAAGGCTCCCCCTCCCTGGTGCTGACAGGACTGGTTGTGTCACCACATGGTGAATGGCACTGGAGAACTGCTGTGAGGAAAAAGTGCCCTTCTCCCGCTCTTGAGGGGTTTCTTCAGTCTCACAGGTTGTGCTACAACAGGAAGGGAAGGGAGGGAAGTGGGTTTCTCCTGGCAGCAGGGCAGTGGGTGCTGGGCTGAAGTGTTGGTGATGCTGCAGCATCTCTGACCTGCTGCTCCCACCAAACAGGGCAGCAGAGCCCTCAGCTCTGTGCTCACACAGCCCAAAGCCTCCTGATTCCACCCCAGAGCAGAGCTTGTGGAGCTGCTCTTGTGGCAGTGCAGGGAGTGTTTGTGGGCTGGGGACTGCTGGAGGCAGAGGTCACACCTCTCAGAAATGCAGGCTGGGCTGCTGTGAGCTCCCCAGGGGCTGCTCTGAAAGCACAGAGGTACCTGGCAGCTCCCTGCTGGTGGGGGGACCCTTAAGGACAGGGAGGACAGAGGAGAGTGAACCGAGGCCACTGGCAGAGCTGGCATTGGGGTGTCACTGGTCACAGCTCCTGTGGCTGCTCCAGTGGGTGAGGGATCCCCTGTGCTGCTGGGGCTGCCCAGAGCCTGGGGATTGCTGGGGATTGCTGGGGATTGCTGGCTCCCCAGAAGTGTGGGAACATGGGTCTAATACTCAGGGCCATGTGAACAGAACAGCCTTGCAGTGACAATTCAGGATCTAGTGCTCTCTGGGGTGTAAGTGGCATTTCTCTCTCTTACGTGTAAGTAGTTCACACATTCAACAGAAGCACCCATGTATTCTCTGGTTTTTCTGGTGATCTTGCAGTGCTTTAAGAAAGTTTGATCTCCAGCTGATAATTTCCATGTATCCATGGATTGTTTTTTTAAGCAGTTTCACTGCTCTTGCATAAGCAGCCACGCAGCAGAGAGCTGGCAGTGGCTGGTGGCAGTGCCACCCCAGCCATGGCAGTGGCACTGCTGAGACCCAGCTCAGCTGGAGGAGGGACACCAGCACCCCTGGCAGTGCCACGTGTGCCCAGTGCAGAATGCAAAGAGAACCTCAGGCTGATCCCTTTTCCCCAGTGCTGGTGCTGTTCCTGCTGGCACAGTGCCCACACAGGAGAAGGAATTTTCTCAATTTCCTTTACAGAGGCCAAGCTATTTGAGTCATTTGAGATCACACATAGGTTAAGTTTGGTTATTGCAAATGTGGAATTGGCAACCAACAGAAAGGAAAGTGCATCTGTTTTAAGCACAAAATGCTGCTCATGAGGTTCCACATTTTAAATTTATTCCAGATGCTTTTGTTCCAATTGGTCTCTTTGTTGCTCCCCTTCTCAGTGATGTCCCTGTTGTTCAACCAGTTTAATCTCACCTAATTCACTGTATTGCCTGGCCTGTGCTGAGCCAGGCATGCACTGCAGGGCTTGTAATTAGCTGTGTGCACAGGCTCTTTGTGTAATTGGGGTGGGAGGAAGAGAAATTCCACCAAGGTAAGACAAAACACACCTCAGCATTCAGAGCTCTTCCCTCACCAACCCAGACAAATCCATGCCCATAGACACACACAGACTCATTCATGCAGATGTCTGTTGTTCCCACCACGTGAAGAATTCTTTACCTCAGTTTACCATGGTTTGTTGTTCAGTTTTTTAAACAGATCACTATTTGCCAGTATGTGCCAGGATTTTGTTACAAATTTTTAGAAAGTCATTAAAAACCACTAGCTCTTGTCTGGAAAACTCTACAGAACAAGGCACATTACCTTAACCAAACATCTTGGCACTACTATAAACATCTTATTTTAAATGTTCTGCCCTTCAACAGATGACAGTACCCAGCTTTCCTCAGTAGTTTTTATCCACAGCTTTGAATTGTGGTAGGAGAAAATGAATGTTACTATTTTTGCTTTCTGCTTTCCATACACAATGCAGTGAGGTTTCCAAAATACACAGCCTAGAAGTTATTGTGCTCACTAGACAAATATGAAATAGTTTCTTTTGCATCTATGGCACTTCAGCCTTGAGTGTGGCAAGTAAAAGATTAAATAATTTGAACTGAAATAAAAGCATTTAGTCCCTCTTTCCTTCTCTTTAATAGATCCTTGGAATAACTGGCAGTACTTGTGTTTGTACGAGTGTCTGGGAAAGAGCTGTGAGAATCACGTTTCCCAGACTGTGTGGAAAAAGAAAAGAATTTGCTAAATATATTTAAAGATGGCTTCATGGCCTGTACACGTAATAAAACCGTGAGCCCTGTGTTTAATTACGTTGTCTGGAATCACTGAAGGAATTTGGGCTGTGAAATGGTGGAGTAGTTAAGAACAACATTCATCCCCTTTTGTGTAAAGTTTGGTTGGAGACCTTAGGGAATGACCATGATGATACACAAAGTAACTGTTATTTGGCTATAGGATAATTCCTGCCATAGTATTTCTGATCATTCCACACTGATTAAACACAAGCCAGTTATCCTGCATGGACTGAAGCTGTTTGGCTAAAAGGAGTTCACTCCTCAGCACACAGATAATAGCAATGTAATAATTAATCATAATTTGTTCCCTCTCTTGTTCAAAAATGAAAAGCCCAGAATGTGGTGGCCAAACTCTCCTGAGCTGTTGGGGGGAAGCACAAACCACCCTGGCAGTGTGGCTTGCCTGGCCTTGGAATGTTGGTTTGGTATCCTGACAATCATTGTAGGATTGTTGAGGTGTTGAGGTATTTTTACCTCATCTCAACTTTACCATTAAAACAGTTAAACCAAATAAAATATTAATTAAACTAATAAATCAATACTACTTCCATTATAATTAATAATATAACAAATATTAGTACTTTTAAACATACAACCCTATAGAACAAAACCACCATCAATTTTCTCTTACTAACACATAAACATATTTATAAAAAATTTTAAAAATTATGTTACAGAAACTTATCTAACCACTCAAAATCCATCCACAAACAACTTCAAAAACTAAAAGATTTAACAAATCAAATTATAACAAACAATAAATCCTAATTAAACACTTTATTTAAAAAATAAAACTTCACACCTTAACTAAAAAAACTTTAAAAAATAGATTTTTATATGTTAATTATTAGAATAATAATATTAATAATAATACTTTATATACTTCACTATATACAAGAAGTAATAAATGAAACCATCAAATCATGAAATGTCTTTGAAATTCTGCTGAAACCTACTGCTCATCTTTTTTCCTTTCCCATTTTCTTTCCCATTTTCAGCCATCCCTTCCCAGTGAAGTTGTTCACCCTCTGTAAAGAAGAGATCAAAAGGTCCAAAGACATCAGGAAGCTTCGTTCCAGCATAGGAGTGTGAGTTAAGGAAATCAATCTTTTCTCCATAGGAGTGTGAGTTAAGGAAATCAATCTTTTCTCCTAGAAAGTGAAGAATATTTAACTTGCCAGATATAACAGTTAAGTGTGCTTCATGTGGAATTTAAATGGAAAATACCCACAGATACAGGTGATTGAAGATTGTGACAGTCTCATAGTTCTGCATGGTTGAAGTGAAACACGTGACCTTATAAAGTTGAACAAATTTTAAAATGTTTATAGTCCTAAGGATGCTTAAAGGGAATCACTTGTTTTTTCTTTGTAGAGAGCACAGCTTCCCCTCCCTGCCTTTTCCCCAGTGTCCATCTTCATGCTAGTCCTCAAAACTTACTTGTGCAGTTATAACACAAGATCTGTTTTTGCTGATGTTTTCTAGATTTTGTGGCCTCATTCAATTTCAAGGAGACATGAGAGAGAAAGTCTTCTTCCAGTTGTTTCTCCTCCTTTGCCATCCCTTTCCCATAGTAAGTACTGAAGACTTTGCACATTATCAGCTCTATTCTTTTCAATACTTTACAAATGAAAAATAATTCCAAGTGTATTAAAGCAGCATTCTCTTCAGCAGGTATTCATGTATAGAACAGGCTTTATTCCTCAAGGATCTGCTCTCTGCAGTGCTACCCCCTGACACAGGCTGCTGGCTGCCTGCCATGTGCTGCCCTTCCACCTCCTGGCCTTACTGGTTAAACTGGGAGCAATGCAGGTGCCTCAGCCTTTTGTTTCTGGCAAGACCTGTTCACCATTTAGTGCTGAAAGCTCCAACCAGATAAGTTACTCTCAGTTCTGTGACTTTTCTGAGAGTAGCAGCACTGGAGTAGGGCTGGTTCAAGAAAAAGAAACATTTTTTGTCGGGTGTGACAAAAGCTGGTGCAGTGCAGGAAGGTGTAGCAGACTTTTTACCTTTTTCCTATAACTAACAGGACACAAAAATCTGAGTATGTACAAGAGATCATATGTGTGATGATATTATTTTAGTCCTTTAAAATCTGTGTTGCCTTAGGAAGGATTTGGGTTAGGTTTTTCTCATTGCACAAACCTGGGAGCCCAGACTCTGCAGAGTTTGACACTTCAGGTTTCCATCCCATTTCCATGTTGTGTGTACTTGCTCCACCAGGAATCCTTTGCAGGAGGGACACAGTGTAAGAGATGGAGAGAGATCACTTCAGTTCTGTGCTTTATTGG
Source organism: Leptocoma aspasia (assembly GCA_013399835.1). Classification (NCBI taxonomy): domain Eukaryota; kingdom Metazoa; phylum Chordata; class Aves; order Passeriformes; family Nectariniidae; genus Leptocoma; species Leptocoma aspasia. The sequence continues at coordinate 106,440 of VXAX01003148.1, forward strand.
TTTTTTACATCACAAATGTGTTTCGTTTTTACAGATGGGTCAATTTGATTTGGGTCCAGAAATAACCCTGTGATTCCTTTGCCTTCCTTTGGCAAAGTTGGGCCCTTTCCAGCTGGGCTGGGCTCACAGGCTGAATTCCTTCCCTGTGAGGGACACAGGTGTGGCCTTCCAAATGGGAAATCCTGCACTGAGCGTGGGAGCAGGAATTCTGTGAGGTGCTGAGATGAAATTCCCTGAGGTGCAGACATGAGGGCCCTTCCTGCAGGAAATCCCTGTGGGAGGCACCAGGAGCAGCACTGGGCTCTTCCCTGTGGGTTTTATTAGCTTTTATAGAGACAGGGGAATTGAGAGGTGTTTTAAAAGATTTTATTCTATTATCAGTTTGATGAATAGTAAAACAGAAGAAATACAAAATTTAGGGCTGTTTTATTAGAAGTGAACTCATTTCTTTGTTGCACTACTTTATAAATGTTTTTTTAACTTACTAGCTTTTACCACACAATGCTACTATAATTTCTAACACTAATCACTTATATTCCCCCCGTGGTCTTGCTACAATGTGTCTTTTACAGTTCTAATTCTCTAAAATACCTACTCTGTTTGTAAGGTCATATTTTAAAACTTGTTATAACTTCTTTCTAGTTCAGTCTCTCTCTCAAAAATGTCATCTCTATTCTATATTATCTATCTCTATCTATATTCTATATATCTCTATTCTATAGCCTTCTTAAATCAACACACTTTATCTCAGTCTTTACATACAGATGTACAAGACTGTGTAAGCTTTCTATCAAATTTTAAAAATTCTTTACAAATCCATTTCTCACACTTGCCTATGGATCAGAGCATCCAAAGGAGGCCATGAGGATGGTGAGGGGCCTTGAGGCCTGTGAGGAGCAGCTGAGGGCACTTGGTGTGTTCAGCTGGAGGAGACTGAGGGGAGACCTCACTGCACTTCCAACTTCTCATAAGAGGGAGAGGAGCAGCAGAGGAGGGGCAGACACTGATCTCTGCTCTGGGTGACCAGAGACAGGACTTAGGGAATGGCCTGAAGTTGTGTCATGGGAGGTTTGGGTTGGATTTCAGGAGAAGGTTCTTCCCCCAGAGGGAAGAGGTGCTGCCCAGGCTCCCCAGGGAATGGGCACAGCCCTGAGGCTGCTTTGGCCACTGCTGCCAGGGATGCCCAGGGTGNCTGAGGTCACCCCTGAGTCTCCTTTTCTCCAGGCTGAGCACCCCCAGCTCCCTCAGTGGCTCCTCACAGGGTTTGTGTTCCCAGCCCCTCACCAGCCTCGTTGTCCCCTCTGGACACGTTCAAGTGTCTCAAATCCTTCCCAAACTGAGGGGCCAGAACTGGGCACAGCACAGGGGGACAATGACCTCCCTGCTCCTGCTGGCCACACCATGGGTCCTGTGCAGGGCCAGGAGCTGGGCTGGAGGATCCCTGTGGGTCCCTTGTCCCTCAGCAGCCCTGGGTGTGGCTCTGCCCTGTCCCTCCCCGCAGATCCGCAAGACCACGGCCAGCCAGGTGTACGAGATGCTGCTCACCTACAGCGACCTGCAGGACCTGGCTGTCGTGGAGCAGGCCATGGCCATCCTCAGTGACACCAATTGGTGAGTGCAGGGCTGCCCCAAAACAGCCCCTGGGCCTGGAGTTCCCAAAATACCTTTGAAAGCTGGGGGGAGGAAGCTCTAAGAAGTGATAGGGTAGGTTCGGCCCTTTATTGCTTCCAGGCCATGAAAGCTCTGCTGCAAGGAATTCTCTGCTCTAAAGAGCTCTCCAGGATGCTGGCTCACTGGAAGGGGGATGTATAAAATCACCATTAGATAAAGTAAAATACCCATATTTTTCTAACAGCATAAAAAGAGAGGAAATCTTGGAAGTTTTCCACGAACCAGAGACTGGGCTGTGCAAACAGTCAAACTTCAACTGCACAGACAGTTTCTTGGCATTTATGAGCACTGGCAGGATTTGGGGAAAGGAAGGATCTCTGCAAGCTGGAAAACAACAGAATTAGCAGAACAGCTCAAATCTCCCATGAAATGTAATTACTCAACATGCTACAAGCCTTGTATTCAAGCAAAGGTTTGGAATTGGAGCAGTTCAGATGTTTCCCAGGCATAGGATGGCATGAATTAAACAGCCACTTTCATAGAATGTAATTCATTTTTTCCCCTACTCTTACCTGTACTGTTAGCTTCTTCCAGGAGCAGGGGAAGAGGGTCCTGTTCTTCATGAGCATGATCCATTTTTGACTTTTAGAGCAAAGGAATCATTCCATGAGCACCTCTGCAGTGAAAGGAGCAGGCAACCAGCATTTTGGCATTGGATTTTCCCCTTTCTGCAAATTCTAGCATTGGGCATTATCACCTGGGCAGGTTGATAAAAGGCTGCATGCCTGGGAGATTTGAGAAAATACAGAATTTTAAGATAATAATTAGTTTATTAGTTTTGCTGACTTGTTAAACATTTTTCCTTGTCACAGACCTGGGCCATGGGGCTGCTGCCCCAAACAGCAGTCACAGAGACCAGACAGATATAGAAAAATATATCATTTATTTAGTTATATTAAATGGCTTTTTGTCTTCATTGACATTTCATGGAAATAAATTTATCCCAGACAAGCTCAAAGAACAAACACACCTTTTGGGTGGGTGACAGAGTTGCAGACTACATGTTACACTGATTTTTATGTAGTTTCCAGCTTATTTCTGTGCTTGAGCTTAAAGAACTTTATACTTGTGAAAAGAAAGCTGAGTTTATCATTAGGAGAGGTGGCTTCTGCTCTTTTTCTGAATTTTCCAGTGCAAAATTAGAACAAGAGTCTCAGGTTTGAAGGAGTGCTTGCCAGCAGTTCTGCCTGTGGTTACAATTCCTCCTTTAAGTGCACGTGGAAGTTTAGGATTGTGTTGGGTGTGACTCAGAGCTCCCCTAGGAAACTGCATTTAAGAGCAGGCTTGCTCAGGAGTTGCAGGAGGGATTTGTTAGCTGACACTGCAGCAGGATGAGCTGAGTGCTGTCACCAAGGGATGGCTCCAGGGCCAACACTCACAGTGGCACAGGAAAAGCAGTGGCAGTTCAGCTCTGCTCATAAACAACTGGGTTCCTAAATCAAAGCAAAACACTTCCCCAGAAAAACACTCCAGAAAAATTAATATTCTGTTTTCACCCTGTCATTTTTAGGGTGTGCCTGGCTTATTCTGGCTTGGAGCAAGCCCTGAGTGCCCTGCTGCACTATGGCCATTGCTCTGAGATGAAAGACAAAGAGCTCATTTACTCAAAACTTAATTGTTTTATCTTGGTAGATTTGAGCTGTTTACAGAAAAAGAGATTTGAAGTTGTTGCTGAGTGTCACAGTGAGCTTCTTGTTTTCCTCAAGCTTTCCCAGTGCTAAAATAATCAGTCTAAATTCTGAATTACCCTAAGTATTAGCAGCAGGAAGCCAAATGAGAATTTGAAGGAATATGGTAATTACTGGCATACACATATTTTCCTTGTTGGGACTCCAGAGACTTTATCATACAATTCTGTCATGCAGAGTTTAAACAAATGACTCTATAAATAATACACTTTGTTTAGCCACAGGAAAGTTTCCAGTAGTAAACAAGACAAATTGTCCAAGGTGTGAAAAAAAAGGTTGAAGTAATTTCTGACTCATCCTTTTTTGCTTTTTCTCTATAGAAGGGATGGGAGAGTCTTCTCCAAATCCAGCAGCTTTAGAGAATAAATTAAATTAACTTCTAATCAAAAGGGTTGTATAAATAAGTGGGGTTTTCTGATATAAAACTCTATAAAAGAATAGTCTTGGACATTTTATCAGCCACTGGTTACCTGTGGCAGATCTGGTGAGTATTTGTGGTTTATCTGACGTAGGGTGGTACAAAAATGGTGCATTAGCCTTCAAATGTGACACTACAAAAAAACTCCTACCATCTGAAATGTGCATGAAAGGACAGAGCCACTGTGGTGCAGGGGTGCCAGGGGTCACCTGGGAGCTGTGTGGATGTGTCTGAATTAACTGGAACAACCTTTGCTCTCCAGGGAAGCAGAGCTGCCCGTGGTCAGGGAGAGACGCAACTGCCTCTGTGACCTCATGGGAGTGCCCAGGCCCCAGCTGGTGCCCAAGGTGAGCTGGGATGTGCTCCAGGGCTGCTTTGTTCGTGGAGGTGTCCCTGAGGGTGCTCCCAGCCAGCTGCAGAACACGTGGGATGGCTGGAGCTGGTGCCTGAGGCCTTCCCAGCCTCATTCCAGAGAGCATTCCAGGCTGGCAGCGCCACATTCCAGACACAGATGTGCAGCCACTGCTCCTCTGCCCTTCCTGGGGAAAGGGAAAAGACAGGAACTTCTCAATTTCAACAGCAGGATGATGACATGAGGTGGTGTGCAGAGCACAGGATTGCAGCACTGCCTCTGTGGATGAATAGCATGCAAAACCATAAAGTGTATATGTGTGTATATATATGTAATGTATATTTTTAGATAGTTTGGACGTGCCCACCCAGGTCAGTATTTCAGAAGTACAGAACTTCCTGCTTTGGTCGGGGCTCTAAAAGAGGTTTTTAGTGTTTTAAAGAATATGTGTTACTGTGTATATATAAATATTTATCTTTCTTTAAAGACTCATACTTAAGACACTATGAATACCCTTCAAAGACCTCCTGCTGCCTCATAGCAGTGTCTTCACTCATTTTCTAGTTTTTACCATCTGCTTTTAGTACAATTTTAAGAAACCTCAGCTAACATTTTTATAATTCTGGAAAACAAGAGTCTGAACCTCCTGCCCAGACAAGGAGCTGTTTTTAGAACAAAAACTGACCTGAGTGTTGCTTTTAAAAGTTTTCTAATCAAGTAATAGAAAGGTTATGCTCAAAATAAGAGATCTTACAAGATGAACTCTTTGAGCTCAAAAAACTCCTTATTTTAATCCTTAATTATTGAAGGCTGAGAGAAGACTGATACTTTGGGAGAAAGCTGTCTCTAGGATAAACAAAAATAATAAGAAATATCCAAATACACATCCAGGTAACTCCAGTGGAGCTGGTACAGGTGAGATGTGGCTGCTTTGTGCTCAGTTTGGAACTTTACCTCTTGCTCCCCTGAACATAAGCAGTCAGTGTAACTTCCAGCACAGAGCTGAGCCTGCAGCTCATGGGGCCACTGGAGAGGAGGGACTGTCCCAGCTGTCCCCATGTCCCCAGTGCTGCCCCAGCAGTGCCAGCACTCAGAAACCAGAGGAGGCCAAGCATGGCAGGATAAGAAGGTGGATGAAGTTGGCTTCAGCTGAAATCAACACTTCCTACTCCTTTAAATTTTGTACAAATAAAATTTGCTGGAGGGTAGTTCAAATCACGGTGTTAAAAGGACAAAATATTACAGCTTTGCACTTTCTGTTCTGTCCAGGTTAGTTAATGACATGGCTGGGACAGTGCCAGTGTGATGCCTGCTCCCTGTGACCTGTCCTTTTCCTCTCTCTCTGGCAGAGTTCAGCATGAGGAGGAGCAGGCCCTGGCTGCTGGGCTGTCCTGGAGCTCCTGGTTCCTGTGCTGCCAGGATGGGAAGAGGCTGAGCTGTGGCATCCCAACGTGCTGGATCTCAGCAGAGCTGAAGGCTGCACTGACAGGAGAGGCAGAGCCCGGCTGAAAGCACAGATGTGCCACAGGAAGACAACCAAAATTCCTTTTTTCAGTTTTTAGTGTTGCTGTCTGGCAGGTTCTTGTCATGCTCTGTCACACTGACCTGTCTGGTTTGGTGTCAGTGGTTTGTATTTCCCTGACTGAATGGAGCCTGGGCTTGTACACACACCAAGAATTAAACCTGACCTGCTGCACTGGTCTCTTCAAGATTTATTTTTCAGAGATGAGAATGGCAACAGTCAGTGATACTGAAATCATCCCAAGCATCAAGTGTCCCTGTGGAAAAGTCTGTCATTCCTATGGCATAGTAAAACAAAAAAACCCTAGGTTTCACTTCAGCTGATGTCAAAACCTCATAATAGCTCTTTATGTAATTAATTCAGACAAATTGTTTTTGTGGTGAACTCAGTTTTGAAGAAGGTGGATCAGTTCTTCAAGCAGCTGCCAGGAATCCAGCTCATTTCTTACCCCTTACAAAATAAAATAGCTCTGAAATTGATCTTTAGTGAGATCAGTCTGATGGGGATGTCAAATGCACAGGCCACATCATATTGTAACTACACTGTTATTTTATGGCTGGAATTAAATCCCACTGTCCCAACACTTGAACAGTGGCTGTGTGTGTATATAGATACATCTCTACAAATTTGAAAAGAAGGAAAAATTCAGGCAGAGAAGCTAAAACCAAGCCAGTTTCTCTGTGAAGTAAATGCTGCAAACTGCAGGTGTTCACTTCTAACCTGGCTGGCTCAGATTCTCTTTGCTTTTGAAGAAAGTAACTATAAATGAGATTATTCAGTACTTCTTAAGGATTCCTGCAAGCTGGACTGGCAGCTTGAATTAGTGGAGCTCAGGGTTCTTCACTGACTGTTGATCAAGTGGTTCTGAGCTCCCACTGATCACACCCCAGGAGGCAATGCTCCTTCAGCCACAGCCCCTGTGCTGCTCCACTGCCACTCAAAGGGAATTTCTAGAACATTCTTGAGCAGTTTTGGGTTGTAAAGTTACACCTGTAGGTCCCTGCTGCAAGAACAGCACAAGCTGTGCTGGCACAGCCTGAGCATTCCAGCAGGGGAAGGTGCAGTGGAACTGGTGAGGAGCTGCACAAGGGCTCACCTGGCTGCCAGGTGCTGCCACAGACACAGCTGTGCTTCTCCCACAGCCCCAGAGCTGAGGAGGCCCCTTTGGAGCAGCCCTGGCCCTCTGCAGAGCCCTGGGAACCACCAGCAGCTCTGTGGGAGCAGGGAAGGGCTGAGGGCTCTGAGCAGTGTGTGACAGAAAACTGCACTTGCAGTGCTCCAGGCTTTGCCTGAGGCTTCCCTGTGGGTGCTCTGGTGACCCAAGGCCTGTGCCTGGTGGGTGTTCAAATGAGAAACACAATTTACCAGTCAAACAGTGATGTGCAACAGCAAAACTGAGCACACAGCATTACCCTGGTGTAACTCTGCCCCCCCTTACAAAGGGGTTACTCAGCCCAAAGATTAAATTAACAAAGCACAAATTACTAAAGAGTTCTAACCCCTGAAGAATTTGGTCTTCCTGCACCCAGACACAGAGAGCAGCACACTTCAGTAGCACTGCCTCACCTTGGTTTAGTTGAAGTGATAATAATCCATCCCTTCCTTCAGGTTCAGTGTGGCCAGGTTTGTTTCAAAGGCTCCACCTGTCAAATCCTGTGAGGGAAGAACAAGAAAATGAGATCAAACTCATTTCAGGTTGTAACAGGTTTGGGTTACTGATTCTTTAGGCCACAGAAGAAAGTCCCATTTGCAGAACTAAACAAATAAACCATGGCTCAGGAAAGTTCCTACTCAAAAATTCAGGGTATGTTGAAAAGTTAGTGTTCAAATCAGTGTTGGGGAGATACCAGACACCTCCTCACTCTGCTGTGCTGCTCTGCTCAGCCCAGCTCTGCTCTTGTGTTTGCCAACTCACACATTGCCAGAAAAGGACTGAGTTGGACAAAACAAGTGGTTTGGGTGGATTTTGAGCACTGATTAAGTTGTCTGATAAAACAAGCCCTTCATCAAAGCAGATGCAGAGTTAAAGGTGTTTCCTTTTGAGCCCCAGGCAAGTTATCAGGACAGGAACTGGGTACCTTTGGTCCTTGAGCAACCTCAGTGATGTCATTAAGAAAACAGGGCAACTTCAGCATTCCTGAGCACTGGGGTCTTCCTGGAATCCTTAATTACTGATCTTAAGGAATGTCACCAAAAAACTCCCCAGAAATTAACACTGACCCCCACAGGTGGGGGATAAAGCAGTTGCTCGTGTTTGCATGGTTGGCCCAGAACAGCAAGAGTGAAGTTTTAACTGTGAATGTTTAGGATGGGAAGTTACAGAAATGGAATCCCACTGAAACTGGAATTGAAGGAATTGGAAATAAATAACCTGCTTTATAGAGGGGTTAAAAAAAATACAGAAGAGACCAGATGCTAAATTAAGTGGGAGAGTTACAGACAAATCTTTCATTCCCAGAGCACAGGAAAAACCAGGCAGGGCTGTGCAATAAGAGATTTAATCACAAATTTTCTGAAAACTTTATACAATCCAACTAGCTTAATTGCTGTGACAGAAAAATAAAAATCCCTTTCATTTCCAGCCATTGGAATCCAAGCCAAGCCAGGGCACAATGCAGCATTTCTAAGCATTTTGCTTTTACCTCCAAGTGAGAGCAAACACGGAGCACAAACCCTTGGGTGAAGTGGCCCTGCAGGGCCACACTGCTCTGACCAGCTAAAGCCACACTTCTATTCTCTTCAGCAAAAACTCACACACACAGAGCACAATTCCAGCTCCAGCTGTCTGTGAAGCCATTATAAAATGCAAACTGAGCAAAGATCAGAGGATGCCTGCTTTTCCCAGAAGGATTTACTCTGGTACCAAAGCCATGCTAGTGCTGACAAGGGAGGAACTGCCTGAAAAAATAAATGAGCCAATGCTGCTCCAAGTACATGGCCAAGAGAGTAATTTCTTGTAAACAACCCACTTAATAAACACATCTAATCTCCAAAATCACCCTCTTAGAGCTGCATAGAAACATGTAGGTTTTGTCTGTATCAAAAGGAAAAATAATCCTCTAACATGAACAGCACAATAAAAGCCAATAAAGCCCCTTAAAGCACACTTCCTTCTTCAGAAAATTGTGATGAACTTAGATTGGTAAAGAATAAGCAAGCAGAAAATGCTCAGTGGCCATGAGGGGAAAAATAGACTGAAATCCCAACTGAAGTCAGAGACCAGAGTTTGCAGACAAGATGTTGTATAATAGTCTCATTGTAAAGGCTTCACAGATTAAATGTGCTTTAGAACAGGTTGCACAGATGTTTTGTCTGGGGACTTCCACCCACTGTTATATTCAGTATGAAAAATTAAATTAGTTGTAATAGTACTTGCTGATCCAAGAGTTTATCAACCAACAGTACACAGTAATGCCCTGAGGCACTCAGTCTGGCTTTACAGCCCAGAGTTCTGAGCTCAGAGCTGATCAGGAGGTTGGGAGTGCCAAGTTAAAAGCAGGCTGTACCAGGGGAGAGGAGATTCAGCTGATCCATCCCTGCAGAGATCCAGCACAGCATTAGTGTCAGTGTTGTGTGGAGCTGCAGGTTTTAGTTGCTGTCAGAGGGGTTTTTACCACTGTGATGTATTTTGCTATTTTAAAGCTTCTGTGTTATAACAGCAGAAGAATTGCTGGTTACCATCTTCTAATTATATTATCAGGGCAATTAAACCAGTTGAAATAAGTTACCACAGTCAGATACAGAAGATGCTTCAGAACTGGCAGGGCCACACAAAATGGCTTTTAAGGTCTGATTTAAAAACAAAGCCTTTGCCATACATGGGCTGCAAAATACTTGGTCCAAAGGAGGCTGAGTGCATGTGCTCATTGGGGTATATTTGGTATATATATTTGGGGATTATACTGGACAAGGAAGCACAACAGATCCAGCTTCTTCACAGAAGCTGTCCCTTTTCTTATTCTTAATTTTACCCAATACTGCTGATTTAAATCCCAAAATACCCTGCACAATCAGTTTGCTAAAAAAAAGCCATTCAACTGTACAGCAAAAGCTTCTGGGAAAAGCCACTTACAGTAAACAGAAACTCATTTTCCTAAGGGGCAAATGCTGCTCCTGCAGATGAAGCCAAAGGTGGAACTCACCAGCTTCACGCAGATCACGAAGGGCGGAGCTGCATCCCTGAAGTGACACACAGGAACTTTTGGTTTTGGTCTCTCCTGCAGGAAGAAGGGGTACAGAAGCACTCAGGTTACTTGCTAGCTTGGTTTTAGGAGCTGCTAAACTCTAAAAGAGGAAAAAAATATGTTGAGCCATGGTGCCAAAGACACCGTGCTCATTCTCTGCCCGTTCTTTCAGTGCCCATCACATTTCCCATCACAGTTGTGGGAAGTTACACCAACTCAGAATTTGGAGCTTTCTGCTGCTGAGAGGAGCAGGTCTCACTGCTCCACTGCTTCCTCCTCACCTCCAAGTTCTACTTCCAGCCCTTTCCCAAACAATTCCCCCTTTGATCTGATAGCAAGGTATGCAGCTTCAACAGCTTGTCCCATAACAAACTATGTTCCTTCTTCTTTTTGGTTAATTTTTTGCCATTTGAATGAGCTGCATCGGTTCCTGTGCCCTCAGACAGCATCAGAACAGGCACAAGAGCAGAGACAGAGGAAGATCTTTCCCTCCTGCTGGAGCTTAAAGGGCTTATGCTCAACTGGGACTTCACCACGGATCCAGGCTGCAGGATTTTCTAAGGGTTCACAACAGTTGCAGTACAATCTTCTTTACAGCTGATCTGAGAAAATGGGTTTGTTTTAGGAAGACCAGCGCCCAGGATCTGTGTCAATCATACTGACACTATTTCTGAACTGCTAGGCAGTGAGTCCCCAGTATTCCAGGCTGAAATGCTGACTCCCAATTGCTTTCCTGCACCTCAAAGCACTCAGTGTTTTCCCAGTATAGAATTGTACAGCTACTCCAGGCTAAGCTGTACCTGAGGAGGGGCCCTCCTGTCCCTCCTTCCCTCAGTCCCACTCCCATCAGATACAAGGATCTGGCAAACTCAGGGTAATTTGATTCACAAGATAACTTGCTGGAAAACTTTTGATTTTGAGGGTTCTTTCCCATTATCTGCCATAAACCAAATTCTACTACCATTTACAAGACAAACCTGTCAGTGAAGACTGTTTACCCCATCATCAGAATCCTTTCAGAATAAGTATTTTTGTCTTTCTAAACTGACTTCACTGAGTGTGAAGCTGACAGTCCTGGCTCCAGTTTGCATTCCAGTGTCCATTCCCAGCCCTCCAAGCTTCTGTCACAGCCTCTCTACCAAAGTGAGCTGCTACACAACATACAAGACCAGTGACAAATTCCTTCATCACATCCCCCAGGACACTTCTAGATCACAATAAAGAATGCAGGAATGCTTATAACTCACCTCAGATTCCTCATAAGTGTAAAATCCTTTTGATATTTTCTTTTCATCGACATCACAAAATGCAGTTACCTGGAAAACAGAAGCAGAATGCTTCAATAGCAGCATTTCACCTGTAATGTATCTGTGAGCAAAGCTGCAGGTATGGGAATGGACACAGGGGTAGGGCAAAGCACCCTGGGCTTCCTTTGGAGCTTAAACCTTTATTAAATCCTTTCTGGGTGTATCTCAAGGAGTTGAGAAAATTCTGCAGTTGTCTATGAGCACATAGCCACTGACTGCATACCACCAACCCCATCCTCAGGGAGTAAACTCAACCCAGAGACCAGTTTCCTCATTTTGGCACTTCCACTAAAATCCAAGATGAGATGTGATAAAAACCTCTCTCTTCCTGTCCACCCCCAGCATGGAATGTACCCCCAGACACCTTGGGATCACTGCTTTGGGTGCTCTGCAATGCCAGCCTCAATTCCAGGGCACAGCACACCAAATTTGGGAATTCCTATGGTTATGGACTTGAATTTTTCAACCGAAAAGTTCATCAGATCCGATGTTTAAACACAAATAATTACTGCTTCACTTTGCTTATTCTTACTGGAGTCATGAAAGCATTATTTGCAGCCCTAGGTGCCAGATATTTCAGATGGGTTTTTATTTGCATTCCCCATGAATATGCAGGCAGAATAAATGCCTGCCATCTAAAATACACAGTGGCCTTATTTTTGAGCCACTAGGTTGCCAGGAACATTTTGGAAGACTTTTTAAAATAAACATGGCTGTGTTTTCATCTGACTTCCGTTGGATCTATTCATATTATCTACATGGAGCTCTTATGCTGAAACAGTGCAGTTGAGATAGTTAAGGTCATACAGAAATCAATTATTCTGGTGAAAGCTGGATAGCAGCTTTCCTATCTTTTTAATTGCTCCATTAAAAATTGATTAACAACACTTACTGCTGAGAAAATCTGAAAAGCCAAACAGCTGTTTATTAATTTATTAAGTTAGAGAAGGCTGAAAAGGCTGGCTGGCTTTCCGTGTCTAAAATCTCTCTCTCACATTTTCTTCCTGTGATTAAGATGGTTTTCTTTTACCTAAAGTGACCTCATTCTGTTTGTGTAGAGGGTTTTTCTAATACCATAATATCACTTCCTTCATTAAACATCAATGGCAAGAGAATGCAAACAAAAGTATCAAGGGACTGCAAATAAGGCTGCAAAGCACCAGTGGCCAAAGCAATGAGGGAAATGAGCTGAAAAACTGGAGGGGGTGGGCAGGGACAGTCCTTGGAACCCCTTAGAGGGACACACCGAGACCTGGAGAAGAGGTTGCTTCCAAAACAGGCACCAAAGGAAGAACAGAATGTTAAGGAAACATGGAATTTCCACTGGGGCTGTGTGAGTGAGGAATCACATCAGGGGCACATCCCGAATTTGCTCTGGGTGATCCTGGTGCAGGGATTGCACTAAGGACATTCACCCCGTGTCAGCATTGCAATGGAAATAGGCAGGAAGGAGGGAATTCAGGAAGGTCCTGGACATTGTACAAGGTGTTTGTGGCTGCTGCAGCTGGGTCAGATTAACACACACGAGCAGCTCCCTCACAGATTAATCCACTTTACATCCCTGGCCCTATTTCCATGCCCACTGCAATGCTTTGTGGGAGCTGGAAAATCAGATGGTGTGGATGTATACATACACACAGAGATCTATAAATATGTGTCTACATGAAGGGAATCAGCAGAAGTCACTGTGGGAAGAGAATTCTATGTATTCTCTTCATTCTCTGCTAACCACCTTTAGAATTCTCCAATATTCAGCAAATCTCAGTTCTACCACTTGTGTTTTACTGTCCTGGAAGCTATGATCATAATAAACACTATTGAGCAGGATATGCCTTCAATGTCAATGCAACAGAGTTCTAGGAACAAAGACAGTCCAATATGTTGACTTATTGTCCAATAAATGAAGTTATTTTTGAAGCTGCTTATGCTGTTATAGATAATAAAAACCAAAATAAACCACCAAAACTTATGACACAAGGTAAAGTGAAATTCTATTTACACTTCTCTGTCAGTAACTGAGAATTCAGCTGCAAGATCTGTGCTGGAAAGTCTCACTGTTCACCCTCAGTGTGTTATAACACAGTTAACAGAAACCTCTGACTGGTGCCTGGACTTCTCAGCATGAATCAATTTCTTCCTAATATCCAATCTCAATCTCTGTCAGTTAAAAGTAATTTCTCCTTGTCCTGTCACTACATCCCTTTGTGAACAGTCTCTCTCCAAAGACACTTCTTGTATCACTAATTGCCATTAATTCTAACCCTCCCTCTCACTCTGGGCCATCACTCCAATTTCTGGGTGTAGGAAACTCTGCCCTTTTCCACAATGACTCCCCAGCCCCCATTTATTATTTATTCTGCTTGCATATTTATGAGGAATGCAAATAAACCCAGAACACAAACCTCTCAGTGAAAAAAATAACACAGGTGAGTCTGTGACAAATTTCCCTTGGAAGATGGAAAGAGCTCAAACCGTTTTTTGTTATCACTGAGGTATTTCCCTGTGTAATTCCCAATGGACTCAGGCAGCTCAGATCTGGTATTTACAGTAGTATAAAACAGGTCAGACTTGAATGGGAGATTTTTCTGCAGCCTGCACACCATGTGGGTGGCCGAAATGTAAGTCAGCTATTTTTCTGACACACACTATTTATTTTCCAATTAAAGCAAAGCTATGTTTGGAGTCTAAATACAGGACTTAGGCACAGTTGTTTATCCTGTAAGGAGAAGTCAGGGCATCAGGCTTATGGGAGTTATTTACTTTATACACTATCAGGATAAACCCAGAGACACCTATTTATTTTCCTGCATTAATGGGCTTCTTTCTTGTAGCTTTTATGAAGAACATCTATCCACACATGAACTCCTGTCTCCCTGTGAGAAACCATGAATTATAAAGCCATAAAGGAGTCTCAGTTTGCTTTTTCTTCCCCCTCTACTTTTAGCAAAATTACTCTTTGGCAATACCTCTGACAATAGGGCACCACTGAGTCCTCAGATCACACTGCAGTGTTACTAAAATATATTAATTATTACATGTTTTTGTTTTGAACATCACTTGTATAAAAATCGGCATAATTACAAAATCTCCAAAGGAAAGAACGCTGCTAATTGTCTCAGCTCAAAACTGGGCTGGGTATCTGCTAGAGGCAAGCTATGGAACTGCTGTAAGTCATTTTTATAAATATGGATTGCAACTTCCATTAACAGTGGTGTAAGGGGAGAAGGAGAGATCACCTTCTCCCTCGTAAGAGAAAGTTTACATCGCTGGAAAGATAAGCTATTTACTCAGAAACAACCTCTGCTAGGGGAAGACACGTTTGAGGAAGATAAAAGCCCTTCTCTGGCTGGCTCTTGCTCACAAACACAGGGGCTCTGCAGGGCCAGGCTGGGGCTGTCAGACCCCCCTGGGGAAAAGGAGATGAATGGGCAGCAGATCCTCCTCCAGTGCACAAGCTGGGAAGTCACTGAAGGACCAGGAATGACAGAAGGGTGCCTTGGGCTGCAGCTGGCACTACCTGCCTGTTAGAGCTCTGCTCTGACTACACAACAATTTAATTGTTTGTTTCCTGTGTGACTACTGCAGAGAATGTTTCCTCACACTTCCCATTCCACTCAGATTTCATCATGGAAAAACTGAAAGATTTCATCTGCTGAATGATGTCCTTTTATGGTGAAAGATCTTCACAGGATTTTATTCCCCCATCTTATTTTCACCTGTGGTTTGGTTTGGGTCTGTAGCAGCCATTTACAGAAAGCAACAACCTGTAATCAGCACATTCTGTTTGAGCTGGGAGGGCATGAGAGGCAAGTTCCACATGGGAGAGGGAATAACTGAGCAGAACCTGACAGAAAACTGGAAAAGCCTTTCAATAAATGGTCACCTGCACACTGTGACACCTCCCTCCCCACAACATCAGCTGGTCTCCTCAGTCACCTTCACAGAGACAACCTGCAAGCCCTACAAAATCCTGCTGAGCAGATCCCTCCACATCTCATGCAACCCCCCATCTGTTTTAAACTTCTACTGAACCCTGTTAATTCTTCTATTTATAATTCTTTCATTGAAGCTTGTAGAAAGCCTCGGGAGCATGTTAATATACATCTCTGCAAAAGCAAAATCAATTTTGGCCATTCATATCAAAACAAAGTAATTGAAAGCATTACAGTGCAAGTTCAAATAGATACAGCTAATGGCAAACAGGACAAGAGACACCCAGAGGCACAAACAGCTTCTGCCATGCCGTGGAACCAACAAGCACCAGTCACAATCTGAGTGATTTTCTGTGTCAGGAGCTGCTTTTATTTCACCTCTTTAGCCCTACAGCCAGGATAGAAGCTGTGGATATCTTTAAATTCCAGGAATGCATTCCATTATTCCATTTAGACACCATTCCACTGAAAACAGCAGCAGCTTCCCCCTTTTGCACATATCCACAACAAAGTCACTGGAGAATTTTAACACCAGAATCCAACGTGGAAAATAAGCTGCTAAACATTGGACATAAAACATTTCCCTTATTATGTACAGCACCCACCTGCCTTCACAGGTGTAGGACCTCCCTGCCAGAGACTCATCCCTACAGAGGAAATCTGAGGGATGCCAGGCACGTTTTGGGTGTGCACAGCTCTGTGCTGACAAAAGAGAGCTTGCAAAAAGCACCTTCTCCCCCATGGAAAGAGCAGGGAGTTTTCCTGGCCAAGAAGTATTCACTACAGTCCAAAATGAAGCCTCAATTTACCCCATGTCATTTTAGGGTGTTTTATACCTGGATTTAACTGAAACTCTCAAATTTCACCTCTCTCCTTGTTCTGGAGGCTTTTAACTTGCTTTCACATTGCCATTCCACTGTCAAGGTGGGTGTAATGTTCTCCCCTTTGTTCATTTTCTTTGCTTTCCAAGTCTCCACTGCAGGCTCTGAGAGTGCCACTCACACTTTTTAGAATGGTTAAAATGCCACAAAACTTGAACATTTCTTCTCTGTGGGAGTGAGCTGAAGGACCAGAGCTGCAGCACAAGGTCTGGTGGTGCTGCTCTTGGAAAAAGGCGAAGGGAAACCAATGGATGACTTTGAAGAGTTGATGAGCCTGGAAAAAAGGCCTTCAAAGTACTTTTTCTGCTTGCCACCAGCAGCCAGGGCTGTCACAGAGGAATGGCATGGCCTGGCTGTGTACAAGCTCTGTTTCCAGCCCACCAATGAGCTGATGCTGATTTGGTTCTTTCCCCTGCTTTTCCATGAACCACTGAATGCTATTTTCAGCCATCGGAAATGACACAAAATGTTCATGCTTAATTCTCCTTTTAGCTGAAGTTTGATGGAGAATAAAAGAGCAGACAAGACAGCTCAGAAACCCTCCAGGCACACGGAGCATCCCAAAAAACATTTGGTTTCCATCTTCAGCTGCAAATTATAGACACAACGGATGTGTTTTAAACAAAAAAAGGTCTGTTTGACTTCATTCTTGCAGAAATGCTAATACTGAACCACTGTCACCAGTGTGAATCAAGAAGGGGACAGCCAGGAAGCAGAATTTCCCTAAGAATACTGAGATCATGGTAATTAATTCATAAAAAACCTACTAGTGGAATAATTTTTTTCCTGTGTTGCTGTTTAGCAAAAATATTGAGCCTTGGATTTTTGCCTGACTCCTTTGGAGACAAAGCATCATTTTAATATTCAGTATACAGATGGCTGAGGGAAAAGGGAGAATTGCTGAGGTGTCCTTTTCTCTTTTAACACAACCATAACTCACATTCACACTGTTTTCCAAACAAACTAAAGTAATAATTTGTTAGTGAGTATGAACAGAGACAGACTGCTGCTTCCTGGAATTGCCTGGATTTTGTTTTCTAAGAAACAATGCTCTTTGGCACAGGGCAGAGCTGGGCTTTGCAAACATCCCACAAAGACCCTGTCAGCATAAGAAATGCAATTGCTTTGTTTACCAGGTTCTAAAAATACTAGAAACATTCTTTTTTTTTTTTTTTTTTTGAAAAAGATGTTTTCTTACACACCCTAAGCCTGACAGTTCAAATGATTTAATTCTCCTCCTGATGATTTAGTAGAGTCCAGGTTTGTTTCAAAATTACAAAATAATACAAGCTGTATGTAGTAGTGGGTTTTTTGGGGGGGAGGGGGGTATTATTTATCCTAGGAGTATATGTCCCAAATTTTCTGCAGGTACTTGGTGCCAACTGAGAAAACAACCCTGCAGTGACTCCACAGTCCAGCCAAAGTCAGTCAGGACATCTGATGAAATTCTGCATCTCAATAAAAGTATGCAGTCAAACAGAGCATAAGTGAAATTTTCAGGAGCCTAAACTGCCTAAAATTAAGTTTAGACAGCTATATTCTGTCTAAACCTAATTTTAGTTGGTTTTATACTTTAATTGATTTTTATATATATAAATAAACTGCATTTGTCATTATTATTATATATAATGTAATAATGATGTAATATATAGAATAAAATTGTCATAATGAATTAATAAATAATTCAGATTTTTACATATCTTTAGCTAAATCTTAGTTAAATTATACAGCTAATTTTGGCAATGTTACCTCCATTTCCAAGGGTATTGGACCTTTTAAGATCACACTGTTTTACACAACTAGACCTTCAAGAGGTGAAAATGGTAATTATATGGAGGTAATAAATCATCTTTTGCCCTAAGGGGCTTTTGGAATTGTGTTTTAAAGTGTCCAATTTGCATAATTGATGAATTCATATCTCAGGGTGTCCCTTTATTTACAAGACAACACGAGATTCCACTTGCAGATTCAAACTGGTACTAAATCTCTGATGTTCTCATAATTAACAGAATATATGAAAGCTTAAATCTTGTTAACTTGGTTGTAAAGGGTGAGACAGCAAAAGCATTTTATTGTTTTCAGGACTGGAAAGGATGAAGCAACAACTATTTACAACCTTTGTTCATGTGGGATTTTAGAGCCTTTGGCAAGAGTTGCAGATTAGTCACAAAATACCTGAAGGATTTTTGAGGAAAAGTATAATATGGAGTTTCTCTACTGGCCTTTTGCTGTTATCCATTTGGAATAAAATGAAAACCGCCACGAATTACCTGCTGCAAATTTATTTTCTGAAACTCCAGGAGCATAATCCTTTGAATAGCTCTTGGAGAAGTGAGATGTTTTCCCTGCTTCTAGAGCCTTTTGCCAGTGACTGATAAGAAACACGAGGATATCGTTTAAGCTCCAGTTCTGGCTGAGATGGATAGACTTGGGATCTCACTTTTGGAAAAGCTAGGAAGTTACATGCCAATCATTATGTATCTGAACAGATACATAAAACTCGTGCTTCAATCACTACAGAGAACTCTGATTTAATCAGAAATTAAAATATTCCATCCATATTGCCATCCAAAAGCCTCTACTCTCACTAAGGATGACACCAATCCTTTCCTGAAGAGATTTATCTTCATTTGTGACTGAGCAGGCCCCTGAATAGTTCAGATAACCCTGCTGGGATGTTTGGTTACTCTGTGCAGGGTGCCAGGGATCACTGTGCCTGCATTTCACAGCACTTCTCTGCACTACATGTGCAAACTTGGCTCCTGCAATTGCATCTGCCACGTGGGTTTGCTGACCCCAGTAACTCAGGGGTTCATGCTCAGTGCAGAACTTCCATCTCCAACCAAACCAGGCTGGAATTTGTGCAATTCCATCCTGGACAGAAGCAGAACTGTGGCCCAGGCTGAGCAGGGCCAAAGCAAAGGTTCTGGGAAGGTCACGGGGGCACGGAGCTCGTCCCCCAGGAAAGGAGCTGGGCCTGGGGTCTCGGGCAGGAAAGTGGCAAAACCCCAACAATATTGTTTTTCTCTTGCCTTTTTTATCCCCTCTGCTGTGACATCTTTAAGTTGTCATTGTGTGTGGAACAGGATGTGAAGTCCTGGAGGTGGCAGATGTACCCCAAAGCCAGGGAAAGGCTCTGTCTTAGCACCAATTTCCATTTTGGCTTGGTACAAAAAAGGCTAAAAAACCAAACCAAAGAAAATCCCAACACCTGAGATGGTGAGACATCACTACAAAACCAACATGGTCTATTTTTTCTGTGACATCTCAAAAACCTACCAGATAAGCTGCTATCCCTTCACTTGGAATTTATTTTCTAATTTTCCTAATTTTAAAGAGAGAGAGGTACAACGGTTGCTGAGTGTCAGCCCAGTGGCCAGAGTTAATCAGTGAAATTCCAAAGGTGCTCAGCAAATAATAATGAAAAAGAATATTTTCATTAACCCCTCAAAATCCTTGGGTTTCCCAGTGGAAAACTGCATGACCAAGATAAAATCATATTTAAAGGACAGGTCTATCCTCTCTGAATGAAGCAAGTGATTCACAACATTTATTATCTTTTCCTTTATTATTATCTTTTCCTTTATTAGTATTATTTCCTTTCCATTTATTATCTTTTCTTTACCTACTGCCACATGATGGCAATGACTGAGGGATGCTACTGGAATGGCACTGGAATATCAAACAGGAAATTCAGTTCAGTTTTTGCTTTGTACATTTACTGTCTGAGAGTCTCCCTATATGCCTATTCAGTAATTCTGACTGTGTGTATACAAATGGCTTCTATTTTTTTTATATGTGTGTGGTCTGAGGGCCACAACATTAATCAGGTTTTTATATGTATTTGTCATTTCGTCTTCCCATCCATATTCTTAAGAAAAGAAAAACACATGCAGCAATAAAAGGAATGTTCTGTGGCTCTTTATAAGAAACAGCCATTTGACATTAGCCTTAAAGCCTTTATCTAACACAAAGTTATTGCACTCAAGAAAATGCTATAAAAATAAGGTATTTAGACTCTTGGAGAAATCTATCCTGAGAAATATCTGCCATTGCCAAATCTAGGCATTTTCAGCTGCCTGTGAATGGGACAGACACGTCCAGCAGTTTCTGCTCAGCCATTCAGCCCACACCAAACCCTTTTTTTGGTAATCAAACTTTCCAAAGGGAGTCACAGTGACCAGAGATGTGTCCAGTATCCACTTTGGAACTGGGTAAATATTGTACAGGTATGGATGACCCTGGCCAAGGCAGTTCAGTACCACACAACCCAAATAAAAGTTGCTCTACTCACCCTGAGTACCTGCCTACTACAGCTGTGTCTCACCTACTACTGTGCTTGGCAGGAATATGGTGCATTTCTTGCTCTCCATGCCCACCATAAGCTCTAAATAAAACATCATGGCATTTTAAAAGAAGAAATACATCACATAGAATATTGAGAATTGCCCCAGTTTGTATTAAGTATCAACCAGTACTTTGGGGACAAAATATCCTATGAGAATTTTGCTGTGTTAGATTAGAAGCATCACGGGGGCATATGAAGAAGTGGGTTTGTACAAATGTTATTTTCCAGCTCACCTTTTTCTGATTAGCTGGTGACAAGCTTCTGTAGAGCTTCTTGCCTTGCTTGCCAGCATTCCAAATGGTGAATGATGTCCAGGAGCTCAGGACTCTGTCCTCAAGAAACCTGACTCTGTGATTCCAGATGGTTCCCCTGGAGAGTTGGAAAAAGGGCAGATTTTGACCCCTAAAACTTTTAGCATTATTATACACCTATATGCACAAGTACACACTCACCTACCTGTAAACCTGACCAAAGAGATTCATGCAATTAAAAAAAAATCACATCAGAACATTAGACTGGAAATTTCTGAGGGAAACATAGAAAAGAAATTCTGTGGAAATTCTCAGACAAAAAACATTTGAATAGATAGGAAGCAGTAGCTAAACAACTTGTATTTTCAAGAACTCTTTCAGATCACAAGAATATGAAAAGCTGCAGCTGTGGTAATGAAATTCAACCCTTCCCACACCTGTACTCACCTATGAACTGCCCCAGAACCCTGCAGTGCCACAGGCAAAGCATCTCCTGAACCAAGGCTGAGCTCCTGCTCCATCTGCCCATGGGATCATTCTCCTTGCCTGATGTGAAGTTGGAATCTCTCAGATTTAGAAGCCCAGCTTACCCCCAGCAGCACAGCATAAATGCATTTACAGTGTGGTCTTTGGTCAAGCCTCCAGCACGTGGGGTGTCCAAGCTCTGAACCAGTGACACAACAACCACTGAGGGCACAGTCCCACACAAACCACCTGGTGACACCCCTCCCACTGACCAACCTGCACACACACACACCCCAGATCCAATAAGAGAGATTTAACTGTAAAAGTTCCCAAGTGATATTTGGCAATGACACAAATGTGAATGTCCCTTTATTTGAAGGCAACTTTGATAAGAAACTGCATTTCTAGGAATAAAAAGCAGTGGGATTTTTTTTTTTCTTCTAAAAACCAGTATGCCTCATAGAACTTATTAAAACACGCTTTAGGAAAAAAAGCAAGCTGGCAGATGTCTGTGTGCAATTACACCTTTAAGTCTTCATCTTTGGGGTAACTTCCACAACATAATTAAGCCAAGGTTGAGGTAAACAAGGGTGACACTAATACCAAATGACAAATCCCATGGCTCTGGAACCATCCCCAGCAAGGGACCATCCAAAAACCTTAGATACTGAAGATCTGCTGACATCTTCAACAAGTTCAAGACAGGTTCTCAGAAAGAGAAAACAATGTCAAGGAAAGCATTTGTTCATGGTCCATTTCTCCCAACTGGCAAATCCACTTGGACAGCTACAGCTTTTTTCCACATTTGAGTGTGTGTGTTCTACCCTATAATTTAATATTTAAGACTACAACATTTATCATGGATTAAAGAAAACTGCCTGCTGTTAAAAACATCTGCATTATTTCCAGTGTTCATTTAATATTCATTAATTAGGATCCTACCTCAGACTTACTAAACAGTTTCCTAGAGAGAAGAAACTGATTTCCTCAATCTGACAAATGAATCTTCCTAACCTACATCTGTGGAACAAGGCATCTTGAGCTGTAACTTTCTTTCCCAGGAAATTCTGATGAAGCCCTAGTGGTGTCTCCTTATTTAAGGCAATCTTCAAACAGGGTTTTCCATTTGCTTATTGGCATCATTCCTTCACAGCCCCAGTTATGTTCTGAAGACCACACAACCCTCACAGGACCCAGTGACCCCACTTCACTTCAGCACAGCCAGATCCTGCTCAGCACTTCATCACTGATCCTGGTGTGATAACTTGGAAAAGACCTCGTGCACAAATAAAATTTCCCCCCAGTTTCAAGGATGATGGCTCTGCACCAGCATTTTGACTAATGGAGAAAAAGAAATTCTTGGATTTGATCAAAAATCTCTCCTAATTCAACCACAAGATGCATTCCTGCTGCAAAGCTTTAACTGCTGCTGGCATCCTTTGACACTTGCCTTTTTCCATGTTCATGAGAGCATATTGTATTCCCAGAAGGAAAGTTTAAGGAACAAAATATGAAGGTCAAGTATTTTTCCAGGATCACTTTACTAGACATTTTAGAGCTTCTGCGTGCATCTAAAGAGGAAGATTATTGCTTTGCACATAAATGGAAAGCTTTTAAAAGTGATTTCCCTTTGAAATGTGACTTCAGAAGGATAACACCATATTACATTCCAAAGGAACTTCAGAATCTGTTTTGTTGGCTTGAGTGACACTGGCAAGTTTCTTTTCCACTTGGGTTTGCAACTTTAAGAAAGCTAAAGTAAAAAACCAGGCAGCCTTACAAGGCATGAAAAGAACTTCGAACTAATTTCTAGGTGCAGTGCAAACACGGCAATCCACCTCCAGGCTTACAAAAGATGTTTTTATTTTCATGGAGATGTCCCAGCACAGCAGCATTGGTTCTTCCAGACAGTTTGTGGTTGCTGTCTAGGCCATGAGAGCCTCTGTGCCACAGGAGTATCAACAGAGGTAAAATTCAATCAGACCAAATCTCAGAGCTGTTAATCACCCGTGAAGATTTCGGAAGCAGATTTACTGACTCATCTCACCTATCAATGTTATCCTGGAAAAGCAAGTGGGGAAAGCTTGTAAGAGAACTGCATTCCAAAATAAAAGGGTATGAAAGGTATTAAACTCCAAATTAATTGGGTTGTTGTTCAACCACAAGATATTGTCAGACAGCTTCATTTAACACCAATAAAGAACTTTCTTAAATATGCACTGTGGGTTGTAAAAACAAAGCCAATATACCCAGCAGTTGGGATTTTTTGCTTGCATCACTACGAGGCATTCTAATGACAATGCCCACAGAAAAACATTTAAAGCTCACACCTCCATATTGTGTGTTTTCAATGAAAAAGTTAAGTTCTATCAAACACTTTGAAGTCTTGAGTTAACCCTGAAATACTTTTAACAGTGAGAGCTGAGATATTGGATAAACACAGAACTGAGGGGAGAATTTGTGACTGAGCTTTAGGGTGACACTCACAGGCTTCATCTTTGTGAGAACTGACTCTGCACAAACAATCCCACAGGCTGAGGCAAAAGGGAGCTTACAGGTGTCAGAGGAGAGAGTTTCGGTTATTCCCCTCAGCTTTCCGGTTCACCTAAGTTGCCACATTTTTTTTTTGATGTTTCCAGAATAGATAACTGGGATTCCTGCCTCAAGGGATAAGGGAATGCCATTTTCCCATCCTTCACCAGCCAGTGCAGGTGCACCAGACAGGAGCTGTAGCAACCTGCAAAGGGTAATTAAAGAAAATGCCTGAAACGATCTAGAAGTTGTACAAACCACTACTCAGGGATGATTCTCACAGCTATTTTCAGATTATGCATTATTACATATTCACAGCCACCAGCAAAACCTAGGAGGTATTATTACTCTGCATCACCCCAAATCAAGACAGCTTTTCCTACTCATCTCAGAAAAGATTAGAGTAAGCAATTTGCAGCAGCCTTTAGTACCATGTCCAAGCCTGTGTTCAGTTCACAAGATTTTCCTCAGCCAGAAGGTGGGACAAAATTCTTCCCACTGTACAAATTTGTTCCCATATCCTAACGCCCTTTCTTGACCCTAAACCTTGAAATAAATTATTACCCCCATTCCTTTCATTTTGTTGTCACAACTTTGTAAAAGAAATGTTAGAAGTATTTCCACTCAAAATGTCATTCTTGAGGCTTACATAATTTTCCTAAGAGCTCACTTGCCATGGCCCCTCAATGCTCATCAGTTATGGAGCCTGGGAGGAAGAAGAGGAGCCAAAATTCTGCAGGAGTGAAACGAGGGTATTCATGCAGAGGGTGAGAATGACTACGCCGTGTGTTCCTCAGCCCCAAGTAGTTATTACCAGACCATCCACCCAAGTCATGCAACAATGGAGCTCTGTTAAAAATGTGTGGTGACCTACTGACTGAATACAGGAGTCAAGAAACATCTGCTCTACTCCTAGTTTGAAATGAAAGATAATGTGACAATAAAAGCAACATGATTTAATGCCTGAGCTCAGTCAAACCTCGCCATATTGTTGCACTGCCTTTCCCCTCCTTCCCCCAGTGAGGCCACATAAGTGAATCCACAGAGCAAAGACAGATGTACAAGTACTTGAGCAGTGCAGAAATACAAGCCCAATATCCTGAACAGCACTGGAATTTTAGGCATGGATTGCCATCCACAGAAATACAATAGATCCATAAATCTGACCCTTTCTCCCTGTGCTAGCCCTGCACAGTGCTCAGGTAACACCAGGCAGGAAGAGGACTGCCCAAGTGACCATCCTCTTCCAGGGCCCTTTTATTGATGGCAGGTAAGTTCTGTGTGACAGGTGAACCTCACCTGATCGATAAACCAGAGATGGAGGAACAGAGAACTTCATCACCACAGTGAGAGCTGAAAAAACAGATCCCTTACAGCCAGTCTTCCATGCAGAATTCAAGGCCCTTACCATCCACAGGAAATTCAGAAATAAATCCTGTTTGAACCTTGGCCATACTGGTGAATAAACTGATTTTTTTTTGCCGTTGTTCTGTTGAACTTCATGTGAACTTATTAATTGCTGGACTATATCGTCCCACTGAGTTATTACATTTACACTGTTAATAGGTTCTATTAATGTCTGAGTTCATCTTCAGGTCACGGGTCATTAGCTGAGGCATGGTTTGCATGTGGCCTATTTTTCATGAAAGGCTTATTAAGAGAGACAGACACTATCAATGTTAGTGGCATTTACTTTTCAAGAATCTAATGAGGTCATTAGTTTCCATGTTTAATTGAAGTGCCAAATGCAAGCGTAGAAGATAAAAATGCAGTTGACCTCATCTTAATTTCAGCTCTACAGGAATATGTTAGGCTATTCCTCTCTCCTGCCTATTTTTGGCCATGTATGTTTGTGCAGGAAATGAAGGAGGCATTCCTGTGCTCACCACAGATCTGAGACCTGGCCTCAGAGCACCTCTGGAACAGCCAAATGTGTGTTTCACACTAATGCCTGTTCCTCTTTGCTCAGATGACACTGGAAGCTTCCAGTGCCTGAAACCAGATGTTTTCAATAGATTATG
This sequence comes from Leptocoma aspasia, assembly GCA_013399835.1. NCBI lineage: Eukaryota > Metazoa > Chordata > Aves > Passeriformes > Nectariniidae > Leptocoma > Leptocoma aspasia. Next base: position 132,012 of record VXAX01003148.1, read on the forward strand.
TAATTCTGCTTATTTCTGCAGAGCAGTATCATACTCATTCTGAGCACAGGGGATCTGAAATTACTGAAGGTGCACTTCACCTTTTCTGTGTAAAAGGGAATTGTGCAGATCTCAGACAGAAGGTACAAACCTTATTTTCCACAAGTGTTAAATTTGTCTTGACTAAAAACTTGTAAACTGCTCCAAGGATTAGCTGCATGCCCCAACCACCTGTCTTCATGAGCAGCACTACCTAAAGACAAGTGCAATTTTTTATTGCTCGCCTCACTCCAAGCTCACTTTCATCTCACAGTGAGGTATTGTTGTATATACAGTTCCTTTCTCTCCCCTTTGGCAAGATAAAAATCTATGAATTTTAAAATGTTTTTATTATACATTAGACTTTCTTACTCCAGTATTCCTCACTCTAAAGCCAGCTCTGATATGGTCTCACATCAACTTAATGTGGCTGTGCAGCACTGAGTACACACAGCCCCAGGGTACAACACCAAATAAAGTGATTTAGACCCAAGAGATATGAAAAGTGGGATTTCATGTTGTGAATTCCTAGTTGAAGAGAAATTTCTCAAAATCCAGCAGGTATCCATCACAGACTTTGGCTGAAATGACATGGAAAACATTTATATTTCTGCATGCACCTAATGAAATCTAAATACAGACACTGAACTTCATGCAGATTCTGTCACGTACCCAAAACTTTCAATAATGCAGACTGATGCCTCCAGGGTAAGGGAGAATGGAAATAAGATTTAGTTTCCTGCTTCACAGATATTCTCAACTCCAGATATTTGTTCCAGAAGGATACTAATCATAGGAAATGACCTAAAGCACATGAATGTTTACCATTATACATCCTAACTAAAAAATAAAAGAATCAAATGTCACTTGCCAAGCAGTTTTGCATATATTTTAGGAAGTCTGAAAATTCAGTGAGGGTTCCTTCCCCCTGGAAGGTTCTGAAACACACCCACATAAACTGAAACCATCACAGGCTAGGAGTGACTGTTGTCTTTGCTGAAAAGAATGAATGATGCACCTTTGTATAAAAATGTCCTGCTATGGTTTTTAAGACTGAAATCAGGCATATAGTATTAAAAAAAAAATCAACTTTCCTACAAACATCATTTTGATCTCAAACAAGATATTAATTTGGCTGGGGAGTTACTACTTCAAAACTCAGGTCTAGACTAACTCAAAATTTAAAGATGACCTGGGCCAATGGCAAAAAGCAAAACACCACAGAAAACAGCTCAACAAAACACACCATATAAAGAAAAAGGCTTCTAGAAAAGCCAGAACGTGCATTAAATAAGGTGGAATGACCAAGAGGCAAATTAGGCCAGACCCAATTTAAATTATAACCTTAAAACTTTGTGATGAGGCCATTAATCTCCTTTTGCTCCCCAGGCACTTCGGTCTCCAGACACAAACACTGGGCAGAACTTGGGCAACAAACAGGGGAAGGAGCCAGGACAAAGAGCTGTTGCACAACCTCGTGTTTGGAAAGTCACACCAAATATCATCCCCAGTAGTACCAGCAGGAAGCCAAGAGGAAGAGCAGCTCCCCTGATTTCTTAGAAGGAGACAAGAAAGGCGCCAATTTGGACAGGCACCCCGCACATCTGAAACAGCTCACAGCATTTCCACATTCCCCCAGGATGCTGTGCCACACAGCCCTGGAGATCTGAATGAGCAACAGCTTGCAGGAAATTCAAAACAAAAATAATTTCCAAGAGTTAGATGCTTTCCCACAGATAGAAGCACAAGGCTTCCAAGAGTTTTTAGCATCCCACACTGCGTGGCTGAAAAGTTGGTCACTAACTGCCAAAAGGATCGTGCAGTAAAAGAGAGGAAAAAAATCTTTACATTTCAACATGAATAAAAAGGAAAATAATTCATTTCAGGCTTGTTTGCAAAATCAAAATCATATGTACTATTTGCTTGAATGACCTTTCCATAGTTAAATGATTTTATATAGATATTCACATTTATATGTGTTTATAAAGATCTGTAGTGACATTAACCATGAGTGTGCTATTTATGGGACCTATTTGTTTCACACTATGTGCAGCAATACAGCAATACAGGGATGGACAACAAAAATGTCACAGGAATGTTCAGTTTTACTGGTCAGTTCTACAAAGCCATAAAAACAGGACTGACTGAAAAGTGTACTTATAGCATTAATCAGTAAGAAAACAGTTTACTTAATTACCACTGTGATTTTGGCACGGAATTCCTAAAGGACAGTACAATTCATGTAATTTTTTATTAATGTCAGTGCACAAGAGAAAGGAATAGCTTTGGCTCAGCTTGCAGCATGTAGAGGAATCAGCAATTTAACACCTCCTTTAGGGGCTGAGCAGCCCAGGGAAGGCAGCAGGCAACAAAGGCAGCTCACAAGGAAGCACCTGAGATAATTACTCCTAAATATCCTCAGGGATTTTTCAAACCTCATTACCTGATTTAGGTGGTTTAGACCCTTTAAAATAAGAAAATAATATATGTAAAGGCAGCACATTATCAGATTAAAGGTTTGGTTTTGGTCTGTTTCTTTTTCTTTTTTAAAGAACATTTTTGTTGGTACTACAAGTTTCTGTTTACTTTTTAAATATTGAGGCAGTTGATTTTGAAATTAAGCCATAACATTTCAAAAATATTTTTTTACATTAGGGTTCATACGGCAAAAACCATGAGAGCGAAACCCTTGTATATTACATATTAAAAATCCTAATTTAAAACCCCAATGCAGTTTCACCATCTTTGCTGCCTATGATCCAAGACAAAACCAACTTTTAAATTCTGCAGGAAAGCACAGCTTACTCTAGGACAGAGTGAGAGGCAGCCTGGGGATGGTACCGATAGAGCAGGAGGCAATGGTTCACTCGGAAGACTCCACCACCCTTCTGGAGATGTTCATAAAAAAACAACAAATCCTCTGGGACACCCTGCAACAGAAAACAGTTCTTATATCACTATTCAGTTACATCCTTGTTGAGTTTTTATCTTCTTTTTGCCAGGGTCAGGATTAAATGTGTGAGATGGTATTTCTGGTTTGGACTCAGGTGTTTATCAGTTCTTATCTATGTCACAGTCTCACAAACCCTGAGTTCTACAGCACTTCACTCTAACAAACTAAAAGTGGAGCCCTGTCTCTCTCTCTCTACAAGGCTTTTTAAGGATAAACTGTCCAATTAAGAAATGACACCTAAATTATTTTTACTTTTAACCCAATAACAACCACCCCTGCCCTGCAATGAGGACTTTTCTATCCAATCACACAACAGCACCCAAACCCATGGAGAAGAAGGTGAAGAAGAAGGACCAGCCACACCCTAAACCTCCATCTTGCTTTATATATATTACTATACTCTAAAACCTTAAACTCTAAGTTTTCCACCCTGTGACATTACACACTTCTGTTCAAACTCCACACCCATAATCCCAGTGCTATCATGCAATTTTGGAAGTCTTCTCCATGGCCTCAGGTCAAATGCAGTGCTCTCTTGGGGGTCAGTGCCTGTCAGCACAGAAAGCCTAAAATTCTCAGTAATCAGGGTTCCAACACATCTGAAGATGTTTTATTTTTCTGTCAAATGAATATGATTCAACAGAATTGCTTTTCATAAATACAACTTTGCTGTTGCCCAGGGAGGGTGTGGACTCCCCACCCCTGGAAGTGTCCAAGGCCAGGTTGGATGAGGCTTGGAGCAGCCTGGTTCAGTAGAAGGTGTCCTGGAGGTGAAACAAGAAGATCTTTAAGTTCCAACCCAAGCCCATCTCTGATTCTATAATATTATTTGTGTATGTCCCAATGAACTTCTCTAATGGGTCATGAAATAAGTGCAGCTAATGCTGCTGAATGATCAGTACTGTTTATAAATGAAGTGCAGCTGACTGCAAGGACAGAGGTGGAAAAATCAACATAATCTCATTTTGACAGGGATCTCAAGCTTAGTGCAGGTGAATCCAAAAGAAAAAGAAATCCAGCTGCTAAACAGTTTGTGCCGCCTAAAGTTCCATGTAACCAAATAGTTTATACTGAAAAGGATCAGTGACTTGAGAAGGGCTTTTTTCTCATTTTACTGGAACTCTCCTTCTTTCTCTGGCTGTCATACAAATACTGGTCTCTACTTAGGAAAGGTGACTCAGGCCCCATAATGACAGACTTCAATAAAAACTGCAATAAAGGCAACCTCAGAATGAGGCAACGTCTGAAAATTTTTTTTTTTCTTAAAGCTTCCTTCCATGGTACATTCATCCTTATAGGACTGCACCCACTGCTGCTGAAAACACTACAGGATAAAAGCTCCTGCAATTGTGGATCTAGCAGGCTCTAGGAAAAATGAGGGATTTCACAATCATTTCAATATTTTCCACTTAAAAATCAGAGAATCTTCATGAAAGTGATGCAGTGTCAGAAGGGCATTTATATGGCTCATAGCACTCAGTTCTATTTTGTGGCATATGAAAGCATAAACCCACATTTAAAGTCCTCCACAGAAGGTAAAAAAGTAGTGTTTATTTATATTTTGCAAAGCTACAACTTCTTGAAATACTAGAACATTTCATTCTTTCATGTTTAAATACAGGTATTTCTCCCCTGCAATACAGTGTTTAAAAGGTCACGTGGTTTTTGCCAAACTAAAAGCTCCCTTTTATAAAACCAGGTGGGTCAAAGAAAACATTTAATTGTAGCAATAATAAAAAGCTGAAAGATAAAATGACAAAACTGAGAAGGAAAAGAAGGTGAAGAGATTGAAATACATTTCTTTCTGTAGACAGTATCACACACATGAATAACCAGGTCATAAACCTCAATCTCAATTTTAACCATTCTATTTCAACACAGAAAAATAATAAGACTACAAATTAAAAAAATATTAATTGAATATTTTCCCTATTACTACATCTTCTGAATGTCTTCCATAATTAAGAAAATGAGATTCTCTAATTAAAGTGCTGGACTGGCCCTCTAGTTATGAGAGCAATACAGTTCAGTGACTATTTCTCATATCCACCAGGCTGAGTAGCCAGAGGGGTGTGGGAGTGGAAGAGAAACGAGACCAAAAAATCTCTGAACCCTGGAAAACAACTCCAAAACACTCAGCTGAACATGTGTTGGGGGAAATCAGAATCCAACCAAGCTCTGGGCTCTGCAGGTCCTGCCCTCACTCTGATTCATGTGTGACACTGATTTGGGCCATGCTCCCACATTCTGAATTAAATGGATTAAATGTGGCTGCTCACTAAGGGCAGCTCATCTGCAGTTATTGGCTTTGTAGACATTTGTCTGACTTCTGGTTTCAGAGCTGCAATGCAGAAGAAAACTTTTAGACAAGCTCATACAATTTATGCTTTATGTGAACCTACTTTGAAAGCCACAAAAGAAATCTGGGAGAGGCTGGAGTGGCAGCCAGCAACCACAGTCACCAAGAATACAGGAAAAACACAAAATCAATTTATTTTCATTTATCTTGTAGCTCTTTCTATATTTTCCTTATTGTGGACTTTAAGGGAAATACTGAGCCAGCAGAAAAGTTCAAACGTTTTTCTCTTTTCCAGTCACACACTAGACCATGTCTCAGGGCACAAGTGCAGCAGATAACAGCTTGCTGCAGGAGTCAGGTTTTGATTCAGATCTATGATTATGTCACACACATCTCAGCAATTCCTTCTCTTTTGGATAAGCATTTACATTATTCAAGACAACCGTTAATATGTATATTTAACAAGAGTTACTGCAGAAGTAAAAGGATCTTCCAAAAACCTCTGTTTGGTTCCAAGGGCTCTTTTGCTTTCCTTTAACTGGCAGAAATCCTCTGGAATAAAGTGCACTCAGCCCTAGGAAGGAGCAGGTGCCTTGCACTGCTCAGCAGCGGCCTCTCACATTACAAAGGAGCAGCACTGCCACGCATTTTTCAGAGGAAAGATGTTGACTGTGTTATGGATCCTGCAGGGATGGGACTTCCTATGGCTCTTGAGCGTGTAAGTTTGCTGCAATACATGAGTTCCTTCCCAGCTGAGATCTATTATTGCATCCAGATGGCATTTTAAACACCAGGAATCTTTGTGAAACAACACAGCTTTGAAAGAATAAGCTGTTTAACCACTAAAGGCATATTTTAACGTATTTTTTGAAAATTAATATCCAGAGCTAAAAGTATCAATTACTAACCCAGCATTTCAGCAATAGGCTACCACATCAATAGCTTTCAGCAACAATAAATACAATTAAATTGCACAGTTTACATGTTACTGGACTACATGCAGAATTTTCCACATTATAGGCAAAACCCAATGCCACATCCTCTGCTGCAAAAAGGGATAAACTAATTACAGCTCCCAGAGAAAAACATGCCTGCCCCTGCTCTGCTCTAACCAGCCAACTGCAAAATCAGAGTTCCCTTTTTCACATTCCCACTGAACAGGGGAAGGGTTTCTGTTGACCCAGTATTTTGGGCAGGTACTGCTTGCTGTGCTGATGGTTGTACAGATGAGGAGACTGATTTTTTATACACCATGAGGTGTCAAGCAGAACCCTAACTTGAGTCAAAGTAACTCCTTGTTCAGGGACCAAACTAAATTATCTATGATCCTTCTCTTGCCATCTTCTCGTTGCTCGCTGTTCTCACTCCTGGCAGCAAACTGTGCTCCAACTGCAGCCAACTCCACATTTCTCAGAGAGGTTCAAGCATCTCCCAACAAGCAATTCTGGCTACAACTCTTGCACCTCCACCATCAGTAATGATAAGGAGCATCAGTGTTGGAACCCTGGTTACTGAGAATTTGAGACTTTCTGTGCTGACAGGCACTGACCCCCAAGAGAACACTGCATTTGACCTGAGGCCATGGAGAAGACTTCCAAAATTGAATGCTAGAACTGGGATTATGGGTGTGGAGTTTGACCAGAAGTGTGTGATATCACATTGTGGAACACTTAAGAGTTTAAGGTTTTAGAGTATAGTAATATAAATAAAGCAAGATGGAAGTTTTAGGGTGAAGGCTGGTCCTTCTTCTTCACCTTCTCCATGGGTTTGGGTGCTGTTGTGTAATTGGGCAGAAAAGTCCTCATCGTGGGCCACAGGTGGTTGTTATTGGGTTAAAAGTAAAAATAATTTAGGTGTCATTTCTTAATTGGACAGTTTATCCTTAAAAAGCCTTGTAGAGAGAGAGGGGGCTCCATTTTTAGTTTGTTAGAGTGAAGTGCTGTAGAACTCACAGTTTGTGAGACTGTAATGTTGATAAGAGTTAATAAACATCTGAGTCCAAACCAGAAATATCATCTCACACATTTAATCCTGACCCTGGCAAAAAGAAGATAAGACTGGACAATCAAAGGACAATCAGCAATTTTTGGAGGAGTTTTAATGCCAGTGATGCCCTGTGCAATGCTGTAACCATTCAAGAAGGTAAGACTGGACAATCTAAGGACAATCAGCAATTTTTGGAGGAGTTTTAATGCCAGTGATGCCCTGTGCAATGCTGTAACCATTCAAGAAGGTAAGACTGGACAATCTAAGGACAATCAGCAATTTTTGGAGGAGTTTTAATGCCAGTGATGCCCTGTGCAATGCTGTAACCATTCAAGAAGGTAAGACTGGACAATCTAAGGACAATCAGCAATTTTTGGAGGAGTTTTAATGCCAGTGATGCCCTGTGCAATGCTGTAACCATTCAAGAAGGTAAGACTGGACAATCTAAGGACAATCAGCAATTTTTGGAGGAGTTTTAATGCCAGTGATGCCCTGTGCAATGCTGTAACCATTCAAGAAGGTAAGACTGGACAATCTAAGGACAATCAGCAATTTTTGGAGGAGTTTTAATGCCAGTGATGCCCTGTGCAATGCTGTAACCATTCAAGAAGGTAAGACTGGACAATCTAAGGACAATCAGCAATTTTTGGAGGAGTTTTAATGCCAGTGATGCCCTGTGCAATGCTGTAACCATTCAAGAAGGTAAGACTGGACAATCTAAGGACAATCAGCAATTTTTGGAGGAGTTTTAATGCCAGTGATGCCCTGTGCAATGCTGTAACCATTCAAGAAGGTAAGACTGGACAATCAAGGGACGATCAGCAATTTTTGGAGGAGTTTTAATGCCAGTGATGCCCTGTGCTATGCTGTAACCATTCACACCTGGTGAGGTCATGCTGCAGCCCTGGGATGGCCAACAGCAGCACTTCAGGCTGACAGCAGCCCTTTCATCTGCTCACTTGGACAGAAACCACCATGGGGCTGTAGAGGCATGTACACAATATAAAATCTGCCTTTTACTGCTAAACCAAATAGATGAGAGTGATTCTGCCACAGAATCAATCTGTCCCAGCTTCCTCATCCATCTCTATGCAGCCTTGTCTCAGTCACATTGACTCCCTGCCCTGTCCCAGCTCACAGCCACTCTGGCAGAGGTGGCAGATCCTTGTGAGCACAGCCAGTGGGGATTTAGCCTGTGCACAGAAGTCGGACTGGTGAAAATGGGAGTTCTACCATTATTTCATGAATACACACACTTATAATAAACAGCAGTGACAAGACAGGAGAAGTACATCAATCCACATGGGAAAAAAGCCTTCAGGTTTGGAAAAGCTTGGTCCTCCCTTTTGATCAGGGGCATCAAGGAAAACTGGGCTGTAACTTGGTACACATTGTGTAAAGTAGTCAGCACCATTGGGGTAACTGTAGGACAGAAAAAAATCTCTTAGATTCCTCAGAGGAGCCTAAAATTGGTGAATGGGAAGAATTAAATAACTATTAATAGCTTTTCTACAGGATTATCCAAGATATTCTTAAGTCTCCCTTTCTGCAGATCTGTCACTTCATTTCTTGGCTCTCATCCAAATCATGCCTTTCCATCATTTGCCTTGATTATAGGACCCAGAGCCCATTAGGATTTAGTTCATTGTTTGGGAAATAACAGGTTAAAGGAAACTCCAAAAGGTTGCTTTCATCCAAATGCCTTGGCACAGAGAAATGCAGTTAAACAAAGATGATGGGGAAGTCGAATGGAAGGGAGGTGGTAAATTGTAAATGATATTTAATAACAGACCAGCAGAAAATATAATTAGACATGGGGTATGGGGTGAATTTTCAAATAGCTTATAAAGTATAATTAATCACTGGCTCCATCACTTTTTCTTTGCTTTTTAGATCAAATATTGATCTCTGTTCAGCCTTAACAAGCCAAAAACAAACAAACAAAACCCCAGCAGTGCCTGTATTTTATCCCAATTTTCCCCACAGCATCTTGATAGGTTAGTTGACAGGCTGACAGTATTTTAATTCATGTTCCAAAAAACCAAATTCCTACTTAGCCTTTTACCTCTCAGGCATTATTAGAACCATTTGCCTTTCTGAAGGGAATGACATTTGTGTGCTCTGGCAGGGAAACATGGAAAATTGCATCAGTGAGTGCCTAACAGCTACATTTACCTCAGAGCTTTACACCATGGCCTACAGTCTCCTGTGCTCAAAAGGATATTTTGACACCTCCTCAGCTCGTGTTTTTTGTGACCTTTTATCACAAAAATAGAATGAAACTGAGCTCCAGACACTTTGTTTGGAGGCACAGTTTGCATTCAGAAAGGCTGGTGCTTTACAATGCACGATTCCATCTGGGGCTCATTAAGAATAATTTCCCCCTGTTTACACTTTGAGATTAGCTCAGAACTTTAAGGCTGTCACTCCATCTTCAGTTTTCATACACTTAAAAAGGAAGGATAAACACAGGGGTGACAGGAAATTTGGAACCAAGTTGTGGTAAAATTCCAGAGAAAGAGACAAGTTTGGCACGTAACAGTTGTGATGTTGAGAGCAGTTCTGCCTGGAGTGAGCCAAGACTGCAATTTTCCACCCTTGCATGGAGTGGAGCCTGCAGGGTAGCAATGCTCATTTAAACAGCTCTCCTTGTACTCAGCATTTCTGTCAGACACATGAAAAAATAGCTTTTCTGCACTAATAGCAGGCACCTCATCTCCCACTGCACATGACTGGGGAGCTCCCCACTCTAACAGATGATACAGCTCCAAAATCTGCTTTTCACATTAGACCAGAACACGGGCATTTTTTCCTCAGCACAATTTTTTGTGATGCTTTTGGACACAGTTATTACTTTTTAACAATGGTGCTACTTCTTAGGACACACCAAAAACTCCAGCAGCAAAGCCACCCATGGTAATGTCACACACCAAGTGTCAAATGGGAGCTCTGAAGGGTTTAGTGAAGTGCTGCTACTTCTTTCTATAAGGAAGTACTGCACTCTTTATCCAAAATTACTTAAAAGATTATTTTCTTTTCGTTTCCTAAAAAAAGTAAGTAAAAAAATATGGTTCATCATGTGACTCTTCCTCCAGCAGGGGATACTATTTGAAATGTTACTTTATAGGCTTGTGACCACTTCCATTGTATTATCTCAGTCTCAGAACACCATCAGAGCTTGCTAAAATCTTTTCAGTACTCCTGTTTTAATCATCATTTATCATAAAAGAGAGATTACACAAATAAAACCTCTACCATTTCAGTTAATTAATATAGAAAACAAACCTGTCAGGTTCTTAGAGCCCATTTATGAAGATACTATTTTGTTTGGACCTAAAAGGAATACACTTCCAACAACTGCAGATCTTGATCAGAAAACTTCATTAAAAAAAAAATTGGAAAAACCCTGTTTCACCTAAAGCCTGAATGACTGGAGAGAGACATACATATCTACCTGGAATAAAAAAAGGATTACACCACAGCACATCTATTTGTATTTTGTCAGTCCACCCACTCTGTTACCATAAACATCAAATCACAATTTCTCCCATGGAAGAATTACCCTCCATTTTTTCCTAAGCACTGAAATAGGAAGAACAGGTGTTGGGATTTAATTTCAAATGAGAAATGCAGCTTTTTGGCAAGAAACAGTTTAGCAAATGGAGAAGGCCAAAACATGGAGATTTGTTGGCCTGTTGCTGTGTTTACTTCCAGCAATATGACACTGACAAGTCTCATTAATAAACACTAATTCAAAAATGGGGATGGAAGTGATCAGATTAACACAGATCCTGGCTCAGGTCAGAACTACACACAGGGATGAGACCCTTCAGAGAATTCTCAGCTCTGCTGATCCACGGAGAAGAACTTCCTTTGCCTTAAAGGGATTCTTTTCAAATGAAAATGAACGAGTTAGAGCAATGCTAAATACTTTGTAACACTAAATGCTCAAGATTTAAGGCTTGATTTTGTGTCCTCTAAACCCACAGAAGACAAAGGTTTGACTTCACTGCTTTGTTCAGATCTGTCCCATTCAAAGGGTATTTTCTGAAGGTCCTCTGCATCAGCCACAGTCTGAGCTTGGACATGTTGGACACTTCACAACAGGGACAAACAATATGTTCAACTTATCACTGGTAATTCTTAAAACTAGAAGGATATATCATGCATTGTAGCTGAAAAATCATCAGGATTAAGATTGTCAGTGTACTACAGCTGAATAACCAGTGGCATAGTTCCCACACAATTACAAAGAGAGAGCAAAACAGAAAAAACACAACTCATAAAAACAAAACAAGGAGAAAAAAAACCCAAAATGAGAAGCAAAAAAGCACAGAACAATAGTCTATTTAACTTAACCTCTTGAACTTTATCATTAGGCTTGCTGTTCTATTGTTGCTGCTGCTTTAACTTGCTTGCTTTCATTCTGGAGCTTACTAACAACGCTCAAGAAGTCAAACATCCTTCAGAGGGTGAAAATACAATGATAAGAAATAATAATAAAAAAGAAATAAATAGCATGGGTCAGCAAATGTAGATTGTATTGAGAGCCAGGCACCATTCCCAGCTCTTCCACTCACCCACCATGTAATTAAGGGGAAATCTTTTCACTGCTCTAAACAATTCAGTTCTGTCTGCTGTCTCCTTATAATTATAATTTTTTGGCAGCCCAAAGAATAATATTTGTATATCCTTATATATACATACACATGTATATATATACACACACTGCATGGCACTGAAGGCCTTCATTTAAAAGCTATAAAAATAATAATCATCATCATCATCATATGTTGTAGTTTAAATAATTAAATAGGAAATAGCCTTAGCAGTTTTTTTTAGAGTGCTAATAAATGAAAGCTTTAAAAAAAAAATCAGAACCACCCATTTTAGCCCTAAAATCTCATCAAAACCACTGGAAGCAAAACCTCTCAGAACCAAACCACACAAAACAGATCCAAATGTGTTTAAATCAGATCTATTTGTCAACATCTTTCAACTACCACAATAAATACTGCTAACAGACACCCATGGATTTTATTCCCTAAACACATTGATGAGCTTAAGGCAATCAAACTGAACTCATACAGGAAATTCATAAAGACAAAGAACACCTAACTATCAGGGAAGGAACAGTTCTGAGACCACAGGTATTTAATTTGTAACCTCTCAGCCCTTAACCTTGAGGAGAAGCTACTTAAAATCTTCCAAGGATGAGCACAAGAGCTAAGATTGACAAGAGGACAGGTGGATAAATGAGCTTTAGTGGTAGTAGTTTTATGGCCCTTCTTTTTTCCTCTCAGGGATATAAATCTTCCCCCTTAGGTGAATGTATTTTTATCCCTCTGCCCTTCTGCACCTTTCTTCCCTCCCAACCTTTCAGCAACCCACCTCACCTTGCAGGGATAATTCATAACAAAACTGAGGGCTCCCCTGGTTTTAGCATCTGTTCCAGGGACCAAAGAGGAGCTTGTATGTCTGAAACCTTTAATTTTCCCAGGTTTGCTGCCACATCTAACAGATGTGTTACAATGTCAATCTCAGGTAGGTCCTTCCCTCACCAGGGTTATTCCCAAACAACTTCAGTTGGTTGGAGACTGGTTTTTTCATGAATGGTATGACCCAGGTTTTTTTAGAGCTCGGGTTTTATCTACACCCCTTCCCTATTGTTCCTTAATAACAGGCTTTCAGAGGCTGTTAAACAAAGGGATGGCTCCTGGACTACAGATCACCTGCACCACTCACCTTTCCACCCTCATCAAATCTTCCCACGTGAAAAAACCATTCTCGAGAGCAGAACCAGGTTGGCATGATCACAGTAGGCCCATGGGAGGTGAACACCTAGGAAAGAGGTAAAAGAATCCAGTCAGGTAACAAAATGTTGTTGGAACCCAGGGCACAGGGAATATTTCTCTGCCTGTATTAGGGAGCCCTGGTCCCCAGCTGGGCACTGCTTTTAACCTTTGTCCCTGGAAAAAATTGCCAAGGCTTTGGGATGAGTTGGAGCACACAGGTGTGAAGTAGATAGCAGNACCACAAATGTCAAACCCAGCAGCTGCTGAGGAACAAAGTAGACCTTACACATTCACCTGGAATTATGCCTATGCCTAACCTTCAGCAATTTCAAGCACTGAGAAGAGCAAATGCTGGAAATTGAGCAGGTACTGAGTGTTGGAAGTGCAATGTGTACCAGAATCTCCCAGGTGCTACAGCCCAAAAGGTGAGTCTGGTTCCTGCTTCATATTCCATGACCTTCCCTTCTCCCCCAAGCTGCAACACCTGCAGAGTACTTAAAACATTTTTCCAAATTTAGAGCATTATACTGGAATTGGCACTTTATCAATAATGGTGATGTTGATATGGAAGTGAATTAATTGAGAAGAACCACGGGAAGTTCAAGTTCTTAAACTGAACCCTACAATTGCTCAGCATTGATTCTTTTTTCCATTTTATATTCCTTATACATATATTGAGTATGAACTTTCACTGATCTTTTATTTCTGCCAAAGACACTTAAATCCTAATCAAGCTTGGACAAGTAGAATGCAATTTGTTTTAAACATTACCTGAGCACTGTGGGTTTGCTACCCAGGGGTACCTACAATAAAAGGTTTTTGGAAAGGAAGAGCTTTAAGTAGAGAAAAGGGAGTAACTATTAAGCTCATCTCTTCATTTGTGACAGCCACACACAACTATACAAATGGGTCTTTGAAGCTTTAAACAAACTTGTTGTAAATACAACTGTGAAATAAGCCAGAATGTGGATTACAGGAGGTAAACTGGTTCTTTCTTTTTGCACAAGGTGAAGTATCCAGGCAAAAAGGAGACTGAACTTGTCAAACACAACATGCAAAGTGAAGGCAGGAGCTTGTGCCTGCTTCCAGCAGAGACACAGGAGCTCCAGAGCACACCCTGGCTCATGAAAGCAGAAGAAACCAACTTCACAATTCCTGTCAGTCAAACACTGGGACAGTGCTGATCCTGTAAGCTGACAATTTCATAGCATGTTACAGTGGTAACATTAATATTCCTGTACATCTGGAGTTCTTAAACTAAGAGTGTACATTTGTCACATGCATCTCAGCATCTACATTTTAGAGGTGCTCCTCTTGATGTCAGCCTGAGGGACCTCCACAAATTCTTATGTCTGGCAACTTCCATTTCCACACATAAACATGGATTTAAAACCAAATAAAGACACTTACATCAATTGTCCAAATTAATTAAATCAGAAATCTAATCAGAATTAGACAGATGACCTACTCCCACTTTTCTTATGGGCATCTGCCCAAACTTCAGGGCGAAGCACACAGCATGCCAGCTCCAGGAGCACAGTGACAGAACTTCACCGTCCCTGAAGGAATCCTAGGGTGACTCATTTTCATCCAGACACTTCAATTCTAGGCACTCATATTTAGTCAGAACAATCCTATCACCTAAAGTGTCTCAACTCCTCAGCAGGTTGCCCAGAGCTGAAATACTCCAGAGAAATGTAAAAATCTCCCCCCAAGAGCCAGGGGGAGCTGAAACAGCCAAAACAACCCCAGAAAAGCAGAGCAGCAGTGATTACTCAGTACATGGTTATTAGCTCCACATTAATTACAAGGGCAATTGAGTATGGCCTGAACCAAACAATGACCAAACAGTAATCCCAAAAGAAAACAGCAGCAGGGAGAAAAGCCAGGCCAGAGGGCATTGCATTGAATCTCATTCCTGAAAGAAACAAAAACTTCAAAAGAAAGTCTTGAGCCCATCGGTACTTGTGAAATGTGTCTGGAGAGGCCAGAATGGCATTTGCTCAGAGCTGTCAGGGCCCTCAGAGATCAGAGATGCACTTCACCTCAGAGATGGAGCTCCTTGCAATTAGCTGTGCTCACGTGCCAAGAGCATCCCTCCCAAACATCCGAGACAGTGTGTGCTCACTGACAGAGATACTTCAGTGAAACCAGACAGAACAGATTGGAAAAATGTAAGAGAAAGCATCCAAAAGGCACTGATGTTAACACAGATGATGAGATGATGATTTTACAGTAGACCATCACCCACTGCCCACACCCACGTCTCTCCTAAATCCAGCAGTGTTCTATGGCTCGCTGTGCATCTCAGGAGAGACACCAGAGGAGAATCACATGGGCAAAACAGACACTGATCATGCCACACATGATTTCAGGATCTTGTCTTTAAACCTGCACAGCACAGCAGCTGAGAGTCAATGAATTGGCAAATAAACTTTTTCTACATGAATACTTACAGTGCAACATCAAAACTAACTTTAGGAAATTTATGTGTGCTGCTGTCACACAGGACAAATTCACACTACCTTGTCCCTTGCTATGTAAGAATAACTTCTGTGAAGCTGAAATTCTCTTTGTTGTTGTTGTTAGCTTAGTCTTCAGCCGAATCTCCTGATCCAACAAACCATAAATCAGCAGAGCTACCAAAAAGAAGGATGTAGGAAAACAGGGCACCAAGCAGAGAGAACAAAACCCTTCTTTTCAGCAGCAGTAGAGATAATCCAGAAATAATCTTTAACCTGATAAAACTGCTAGAAATCTGCATTTACACCACATTTACATTAACTGAAGAGCTCTCCCACTCATCCTGCCTCAGTCACAGCACTGGCACTCGCCTGACCCCAGGATGGATCAGAGCACTACATCAGTAAAAAGCCACTATTTTCCTTGTTTTTAGTGTTAGTTTTCTACAGCCTTAGTTCTCTGACTCAGTTCACTGTGGGGTCAGAGTAGCAATACCACTGACACACTGGAGAGGGAAGGAAAAGCTTTGGAGAGGAAAACAAGCCCTCCCTTTTTGGTCACTGCCCACAGTTAATGAGTCCAGCTGTAACATAAAACTGCATCCTCTGAATACCCACTCTGATGGGAGGAGAACTGGCCAGGAAAAACACTAACTCCTAACAACTGTTCTGAAACACTGAGGCATCTGCCAAACTTCTGAAAACCACCTTCCAGAGCTTTTGAAATTTTATCTTCAAGAGAAAAAAAAAACAACCAACAACCTTCTGCACTTTGGAAATTCTATATTTCACCTTGGTTTAGTCTGATGGGAAAGTTTCCTCTGTATTTCTTTTTTGTCTATCCTTGTCATAAACTCTTGCCAAGGTGTCAAAAAATGGTCAAACTGCCTTATTCTGTGATAAAAACTGCAACTTCTCACTTTGTGAGACTGACACTCCAGATTTTATCCATAAATCTTATAGATTGCATGGACTGGAACCAGAGAAACAAAGAGGACATGCTAGTCCTAACTTGAAAATCAATCAAAAGCAGAATTTGCCATCAAATCAAATGCCATGAACTATATTTAGTTTTCTTGGAAATATCCTCCAACTGTGCTTAACAAATGTCTTGTGTCATCTTGGAACACCAGTGGGTTTCCAGACCTCCTTGAGGAATTAATTCAGTATTCTGAGAGCAGGTTGGACCTGTGAACCTTTCACACACAGCTGGATTGAAAGATTAATGCTTATTAATAATACTTGTTATTAATTACAATACACTGTATGCTGTAAAAAAATCTAAATATATCAATATTTCATGTTAAAAACCAGAAGATGAAGGTATAAATCTGTTCAGGTTTAGAATTTCTGAAGAACAGTGTTGTCATAACCTAACTGGAATCCATCTCTATATGATGGGCACAAATCCCTACTTCAGCATTTTATTTACTAAATTATTTAGAACTTTTATAACTATCTGGGTTTATTCCAAGGATCAAGTAGCAAGTAATTGAAACTGGTTTGTTCTTGTTCACTGTTTGGCTATCGAATTACATCCAACTGTTACACAGATTCTCTGAAAATAAATCTAAAGAATACAAAGAGTTGATAAAGTGACTTTCATTGTTGTGTTTCAAAGCTGTCAACAGCACATGCAGCTCTGGTTCCCACTGATGCTCACAGCAGATCATGTCAGCATTCAGTGTAAAAGTTCAGTTCCAATACAGGGAAAGGCATTTGTGTGTTTACAGTAACTTCTCAAGGAAAGTTCTCTTTCCTGAAGCAGCAAATCAGGGTCTAACAGCAGCGTGCCAAAAGCAGACGTGCAGATGGTGAAAGAACCTTATCACATCAGGTATGTGTGCCACGCAGGACACACAGGGAAAACCAGGCTGTTCACAAAAGCAACAGATTTAATCTCAGGCCCAGACTGCTTTCCAAAGCAAGGAGCTCATTCCCCAAAATACACCACACATTTAATTCTACTTATGCTACTGCATTTTTCAAAATTGTATCCACACAAATCAAGGATTAGACACAAACTCCTCTGTTGAGACAAATGAAGCTTCTATCCAGGGGCATACATTGACATGCTAGAAGGTGAAAAACAAAACAAATCCCATGGGGAGGGCCACAGTGATTCTGTAAGCAGACCACAGACTGAAGGGCATAATTCCTCACCTTGAAGCAATGATGTGTGAAGATAGCTGTGCATTAATTCAGCAGTGAGTGTACCAGGTTTACATCCAGAATCAGGTCTGTCTGTGTGTGTTAGTGGGAGAGAAGAGGTACAGAGGGTAGGGAAGAGAAAAAAAGACTCTTCCTACTTCAAAAAAAGTACTGGGCAAAGAAGATTTTTCAAAAGCAAATAACTACAAGGAACTTTATTAAGCTTTGAGGAACCTAAACAGCCAGTGTGGAATGGATTCCATGCAGTTAGTTTATACTGTACTGAACTGCTGTACCCTTTCCTAGGCCTGTACAAGTAACTGCCTGTGTCACCTCATCACTGCAAGCTTCCAGGGCAGCTGAAAATCCTCTAAAGAAGCTGGAATCCAGCACAGCAAAAAGTAGATTATTGAAATAAACCATACCTTGCCTCTCTGTGCAGAAAAGCTGGTGTATACACAGTAATTCTGGTGCAGGCCTGACTGAAAATCAGGGGTGTTTAGCCTTCACAGTCCCAAACTCTACTAAGCAACAAAACTAATCAAAAAGAGTAAAAGGGTCCTGAGAACTGCTAATGCCAGTGAAAGCAGAGAGCATTCAGCACCTCTGAGAAGGTATTCCTGCTCCTGGAAAATTTATGACCTACAGCTCCCTGTGATTTCCTCTGGATTTGAAGCCTGAATGAAGGCTGGAATGTCTCACAGTTTGCAGGAAACACAGAACAGAGCCAGTGAGAGGAGCTGTGGGATGATGCTTTCTCTTAAAGCAAAGGGCAGAGTAATGGGAGGAAAGCTGGGGGAGAAAAGCTGAATTTGGCTGAACTGCTGTCAGAACCTCCCTGGTTCCTCACAGCTTATTGCACTTCCAGTGCTTTTCACCAGGCCATTCACTTTCAGAGAAGTACAACAGTTCTCTTCAGAGCTATGCGACCATTATATCAAAATATCAAATTTTCACAAATAGTGTTCCCTATGTGAAATTAAATGTTCATACCAAGTCTCTGCAGTGAAACCACCACCTGGAATGAAAACCAGGGTGTGTATCAGCAGGGCATCACCTCCTCCTGACATCTCTGGCTACAGCAGAGCCCCACAAAGAATGAAATGCTGCGTAAAGCCTGCACATAGCAGGTTACTCTTTACCTATGTTATGAGATTTCCTGAAAATTTGCTGCTGAAAGCAAAACTGTTTACAAACTTGCTACGAGTAAATATAATAACTTTGGGTTTCTAGTCCAATTCCTGGACTATGGATTGAATTGGTTGTGGCTTTTGTGAGCCAGCTCCTGCCAGCCCCATTGTGTGGGATAATTGAGGGCCGACCATACTGCTGAATATCTCTGTTTTGTAGCTGAATGCCCAAGAGCAAGCACCATTCTTTTAGACATTTTTAGAGCTTTTCCCTGCTAATGATGGTGAATTAACCTACTGCTGAAGCCAAAACAATAGCTGCATGCAAAGGAAACAGCCTGTATGATTTTAGCACGTCTTACAGCTTTTTTGAGGGGGTCTGTAGGCTACTAAAAGTGGTCTTTGCAAAAAGTTTCTCTAATTCTTGGAGATTTTCCAGTATTTAAAGAGTCAAGTATTTATAATGCAAGAATGACTCCATCCAGTAAAATAAAGCATTCTGCACCAAGAGGTTGTCTTCTTGGCTTGCTGTTTGTGCTGAGGTTTTACTACAAAATAAACAATCTGCTTAAAGTCACATTGGCAGGTCCTAAATTGTGATTAGAACAAACAAGAAATCTGCTAAGAAACAACACTGACCAATGCTGATGTAAAATAAGTCCAAAAAATAACCTTTCCATTTGACTTGTGGACATGCCATTTAGAATTTTCACGGGATGAAAACTGAATTGGTCTTTCATATTTGTGACTTATTAGACAGCATTTAACAGATGACAATATAGACAACAGAAGTATCTCCCTACATGGTGTGTAGCTAAAAAAGAAAACTATTCTATGCTCTTAAAGTGCATGATGCTATGTCCACAATTAACAAATGTCCCTAAAATGTGCTAGCAAAGAAGAAAACAAATTCCCATAAAAATGCAACACATGAAACTTTTCTACAGACCAGCTCCCAGAATTAATGTTCAGCTGAAATGTGAGTAAACCTCTTGGCAAATCTCAGCTTCAGCAAATTTTAAAATGCAGGTATTTGGAGAGAGAAACATGAAATACTTCTGAGTGTTCAGGATTATCTGAGAGTGTAACATATCCTTCATACTAATGCTCACTGATTCTCTTTTTCAAATACAAGCTCGTGCTATAAAAGTTTTATGTAACTTGGAAGTGGGGGACACATGACCCTCAGTTAAATGAAAGAAATATAACCACCTTATAAACAAGCATCAAACTGTAGGGAAGGAGATCACTTCTGAATTTGAGAAGTTCAGCTGTGTGCTAATGTACATGCAAAAGACCCACAGGAGAAATATTAAATATTCATTTATTCCAATACAAATTACATTTATTTTGTGTATTTTTCCCTTCCCCTATAGACTTTTACCCTTTAGAGAAGGCAAAAGAGAAAACTGAGATCAGATCTTAAACTACAGATTCTGATTATCCGATTAACAGCTGTGATAGTAGAATGTTTTCTTTAGGAAATCAAAGTAAACTTTACCCTAAATCTCTCCCTCATGTCTTCCATCATATCACAAGTCTTTGGGGAGTATCAAAGCACCAAATGCATTCCAGTGCCTTGAGAGTGTTTGATTTGAGTTCTGTAACCCTTCAAAACTGTGAATGGGAGAACAAGGAAAAGACAGAAAATAAAAATGTATTTTAGAAAAATAAATGTCACTGCTAGTGCAGAAACTGTAACAGCAGATTTTACAGGGGCAAAATTTAAGATCTCAGGGTCTTAGCCTTCTTCTTCACTTTCTCACAATGAAAGAGATACATACTGAGAATAAAAAACCCCACCACCTCAGCAACAGCTTTTACACACACATACATTTTTGACAATGAAAGGGACCCAATACATGTCCAGAACCCAGTGGTTTGTTTTTCAACAGTGCAGAAGACACAGCTGGAAAGACCTCAACCAACCCTGAGCATCTGCAGAGACAGAAATGAAGTGCTCATCAATCTGTACAAGCCTGAGACAAACCAGAGCTGAGAGCAGCACAAAGCTTTCCCTCCTCTCTGCAGTCTCCTGTTTCAGCCTCCCTAACAATTTGTTGATGGCTTTATATGTGGGATTTGATTTTGTAGGTTCTTCCCCTGCTTCCCAGCCAGAACCACGACCAACATTTCATGAATTTGTCACTGAGTGTAAGCTCCAAACTCTCACAGCATGGGCAGCCTGAAGTCACCCTGTACCTGTGAGTCTGGGCCCTGGCTGTGCATCACTGCTGACATTCATTCTTGGGGTAAATTCTGCCTGAACCTGGCATTTCCTGTCCCTGCTTTGGAGTAGTTACTGCTCACACAGTCATTCCATCTAGCCAGCACGTTAAAATATTTTTAAAGAATTCAGGGATAAGAAAGAAGGTAATTAATTGTTGCAAGAACATATTATAAGTTTCTCTGTATGCAAGCTTGCAGAAAAATCTTCTCACGACAAAGCATTCTTTTACTGTCTTTTACTCGGTATAAGTTTCTGTAAATAAAATCTCTGATGTGTGCTCAAGGACATTTAGATTTCTCTGCTTGTCTCCTGATAATGGGAGATGGAAGTTTTCTTTCTTTCAGCTTATGAGGGGAAGGACTGTTATCTCTCTGATATTGTAAGCATTCTAACATTCTTGTACAGAGCATGAAGAAGTAAGCACCTGAGCTCTGTACCTGGCACATTATAGCTCAAATCTTCTGAACTATGGAGTCATTTTAATAAATCATATTTAACCTTCTGATATTATTGCCAAGAGTCCTTTATCAATGCACAGACCACAGCAATAATTAATAGCTTCAATTCTTGCAAGCAGAGGCTGGTGTGAGTTATCAGGGCACCCAGACTGCACTGGGACAACATAAAATCAACAATGAGGAGGAGTAGAGTCCAGGTTCACCCCAAGGTGCAGATAAAATCAAGCAGCCCTCTCCACAAGGGAGAATTTCTGCAGTGGGGCAGCTGAACCCCTGCAAGGGCTCTGGCAGCATCTCTGATGAACACAGAGGAGCTCCAGAGGGCTCCCAAATTCACTAGTTCAGCTGGGCACCTTTGAAGGGCCTGCTGAGCCTCATGGAGTTGTACATTCCTATAATCAGACTGTTATAATTACCCTCAAACCAATGGAATTATTTTCTCCACTAAGATTAAATTAAATTTTTAAGAAATCACCTCTAAAATGTGGTTTTAGCACACAATATGAATCTGATAATAAGCAAAGTGCAGCTAAAATGTCCAAAGAATTAAGAGGAATCCAACTGTGCTACACATATGAAAAAGATTTTTTACATTCTTTTTTAATATCATCTTCTTATCCTGTCCTGCAGAAATATTCACACCAAAAAGACAGTAGATATTTACTATATGGCCCTCAGCATCAATAAATAGTAAGGGCATCTGCATTAAAGGGTCTTGCTATAATATCAGAGAAAAACTATTAATAACTGTCTAAAGGAAACCAACTGAATCAGAAAAGAAAATACTGATTTTTCATTTGCCAAGAAGGTGAAAATCAGTGGAGGGAGCAGATGCTACAATTGTACTTAATGTAATTTAAAATTTGAAAACAGAACAGCAGTTTTGGCTATACTGAAACATGGTTGTAGCACCAGCTGGGAAGGATCTACTAAGCAGTTCTTGTGATTTATGTCTTTGAGAGCTCCATGGGTCACTCAACATAAACACCCTTGTTTGTCTCACACATCCTGCTAAAAATGATTAAGATTTAAATGAGGTTTCAGGTTTGTGAACTACAAATTCTGGGAAAAGGTAGTGTAACACAAAAAAGCACAATAACAACGCATCTTAGAAATACTGTGGTCAAAAATATTTAATAATAATTATTTCCCTGTTATTTCTTCACAGAATTTAGATAAAAGCTTAGATAATTTCCCCCAAATTCCCCAAAATTAGAAACAAGAACTTTGTGTGTGCTCCTTGTTTATCACAGTGACAAACAACTACAGCTTTGAAACTCAAGTACAATGTCAGCACAACAAAAGATCAAAAGGAGCGAAATCAGATTTCCCCATAGGGCTTTATCCAACTTAGCTTTGTATTAAGTAAAATCAGTGTATCAACAATGCTTATTCCTATTTCTTATAAAAGATATACTATAACCTCTTTTTGGAAATGGAAGAAAAACCACCTCTTTTAAAAAACTTTTTTAAAAAAACTTTGGAAAAAGTTTTTCAAAACTGCACTTCACAAGCTGATCCTACAGAAAAACAAATCATAGAACCAGAAGGATCTGTGCACAGCAGTAATGAGGTCCAAGTTCTAAAATCAGCAAAATCTCAAAAATTATCTTTGAATCTGATTCAGGAAACCATTCCATCAGTAGCATGTATGCAAGAAAGCTGTAAATGTTTAAATATTTAGCCAGGATGAAATATTTATGAACAGCAATTTTGCACACACGCACATGTGTTATTCTGCTCCAGAAAAATCATTTTGAGATTGGAGAGGAGAAAAAAGCAGCTTTTTTTTAAGGAAAAAAATGGATGAAAAATTATGAGCCTCTTGAAAAACAGGCTAATTCATCTATAGAAGATAGATATTTATGTTGTGATGGTTACCCACATCACATCCACTAGCATCAAGTCACCTCTTCTAATTTGATTTCAAAAGAAGAGCAGCAAGCTGTGATCTCCCAAAATTGGCTGAAGCATTTTAGCCACACAGCCAATTTCATGATAATAAACATCATCTTCCCCTTCAAAAAAACCCCAAAAAACCAACAAAAAAATCCCACCCAAAACAAACAAACCAACCCCACAAAACCCCCCCAAACAAACAAAAACAACAACAACAAAAAAACCCCTCACACACACAAAAAAACCCCCCACCAAACTAAAAACAACTTCAAATACTGCCAAATACTGCCTAAAAGATGATAAAACTAAAGAGGTATAATACCTTCAGGACTTGTAAATTCAACTAACACTGTGAAAAATGGCACCCACTGGGCCTTTGAAAGCCTGTGTCAGTGTAGGGATGGTCACTGAGGACCAGCCACAGAGGAGGAATTCCAGCAGCAGCTCTCGCCTCTCAAACCTCCAAACTCAGCAACACCACTCCCAAACAGAAAAAATACAAAATACTGACTGACAAGCCTTTCTTGCTAATGCAAATAAAGAGGAGACATCACCACTTCAAAGCTCATGGAACGTGAAAAGCTGTCCTGCTCAGCCAAAATTTCAATTTGTTTTCCTACTTCATTGAAACATGAGAAAGCTCCATTCTAGGAGGAGGTAGAGAATGTGGTGCCCTGTGTTATTGCTGCTGTCTGTACTGTACAACTGCCATGGGGTGAGAAAAGAAAACACCCCCCAGGCTGAGAAAAAGCTCCCTTTGATATCAGACATGCCAGCAGCAGAGGAACTGAGGGAAGAACACTTCCATGAGCCATCCCCACCCTTTGGGTGCTTCCCTGCTCCAGGTGTGCCAAGATTTCAGCACTGCAGCAAGTGTGGCACTTGAGTGTGGACTGGCTGTTTACAATAACCTCTTCCCTTCACTTCCAGGAGAACTTCTCACATGTTTCATACTGTACCAGGATGCTGTGTTTATACCAACTGCCACTTAGGAAAGACATAAACCAGGTTTATATACAGTGTCTGCAAAATGTAAAGTTAATAAGTGCTACCAAGCAGCTGGACAGTGTTTTAATCCAATGGATGATGTTTCTCTGTTTCCACGTATATCAGTGAAAATCTGGACTACCTTCACTGACTTCAGTGGAATTGCTGCATCCAGTGCATGACTGGATGGGATATTTGTATTTCTGATCCATCCTAGACCTCTGCTGTACCTACAAGATCCCCTGCAGGCAGGCAGAGGGGCTCTGGGAGGGGAGGAGGTGCATTAGCTCAGGTCTGGTGCCCCCCCCAACCACATCAGGGGGTCAGCAACATTAATTCATCACTGGGATAAAACTTGTCGTCACCAAATGTGCCAACATACCCAGAACAGAAACATTTCTGCTGCAATGGCCTGTCCAACCCCCAAGTCATTTGGGCATCAAGACCATACCTGAATGTTTTTAAGGAAGTATAAATATTTTAAAGCACAGCTGCAATTAAAAAACTCCCAATTTTATACACACTGAGCAAAATATGCTTCAGCTGGAACAGACCTACAGTGATTATCCACTGCCTGAGCACTTCAGGGCTGACTAAAGAAAACATGGTTTTAGGGGCACTGTCCAAATGTCTCTTCAACACAGACTCGGAGGACTCACCACCACTTTGGGAAGCCTGGTCAAAAAATAACAGACACTTTTATTTTATCACCACCAAAAGATGATTGGACAAGTCTTGCTCAGCCTCATCATTTTACTTCGGATATTTCTGTGACAGGCTGGGCTTATTCTCAGTTTCCAAGTTGTAAAGCTTCCAACTTCCCAGCTTTCAGCCCGGATACATTTCTGCACATCCTTTCCCCTGGCTCTTGCCCTGCTAATTCCACTGGGCCCCACTGGACATCCCAGCCCAGCCCCTGATCTTCCCTGAGTGCCTGCTGCCACAGCAGTGGGACCATGGATGAGATGGCACTGGCAGCAGTTTGCCTCTCATGTCACTCACAGCCCAATGCCTGAGACTTTCCTTCGGGTAACACAAAATAAACCAGACGTCCTTTGAAGAAAAAGGAAAGGAATAGAACAAGATTTTCAAGAAAACAAAAAAGAATAAAAGATTATGGGTGAGATTACTTGAAACTTCCTCTGCTGTCACAGCTGTTCTGGGCTTTGGATTGTTTAAATATTGTTCAGTCTAACAGTCAAACATTCAGAAGAACATACAGCATTTGCTGGGCAACAACCACCACCCCTGGACTCTCTCATTTCTGCTGCACCCTGAGACTTCTCACCTCTTCACATGAATTGAAGTAAATAAAAGAAAGGAAACTTTTAAGTATTTCTGGCAGAAGTACACTAATACAAGCTGTAATACTATGGAATTAGTTAACAAAATTCTAGTGAAAATAAAAACATTTGTACCTTAAGGTGTTAGTTTATCTTTGGAGCTACACAGAGTATTATCAGGAGAGCTATCAATGATTTAAACCAGCTTATTCAAGTTAAAACCCACCATGCTTTCTTCCCAAAACTCATGCTTTTGCTAATCATGGCACTTCACATAAGCTTGGGTAATAGTTTACAAAAAAGGAACCTCAATGTTTACTGCATTAAACTATATATAAATCAGAAGTGCTATGAAATGAGAGTGGGTACGTAGAGAGAAGTTTCTTTTACACTGCAGTGTTTTACCAGATGTTACTTTTAGAGGGAACCAACTTTTAAATCTCAAATGAAGTTTTTCAGTGATGAACACTGATACAAGAATTTGCTTTTCAAGCATATTTCATTCCTTTCATTTTTGGAAAAAATATCTGGGTTAATATTGTTTTTGATTGAATCAAACAATGCATATTTTTTACAAGCTTAGTATTTTTTCAGTCTTATCACCTGTTGTCATAATAGCCTTGACATTCTATATTGTTCTACACATAATTTCTTTTCTTACAAAGACAGACTTACTATTGCTAAGGCTAATAAGGTCAGTAATTGGTATTGTCCAATTCAACATCATTTCTCATTAGCCAGCTGCAAACTCAGGATACCCTGAGCACTGCAGCTGCTTCACAAATTCAACCACGATTCTAAACATCAACATCGAAAACAGCAAAAGAATTTAAAATCCAAATCCATTTCATATTAAAAAACATAATCTTGTCAGGAATGTCCTTCATGTTCTAAATATTTCCATTTAGCCAGAATAAACCATTCCCTGGACAAAACCAGGAAAGCAAGGCTTTCTAAAGCAGGAGAGAATGAAAACCTTTATGCTCTACTTTTGAAGCTATTCCTGAGGATGCAGTTTTAAAACCAGTCTCAACCAATCCAGTTAATGCTTCCCAGCTCCTGGATGAGCCCCCAGACAGCAAATGGACCCCACAGCTTTACAGTCATTGTGGAAATGAAGAAATGCACCCTCTGCTACTGTGTGGGCCTGTGCTGTAATTCATTTTCAACAGCTGGAGCAAAGCATTACTTTGCCATTTTTGCTGCTTTTCATAAACAGGAGGAATTGTCCTCAAAGACACTGGCCTGTGTCCCACAGCTCCAAAGCTGTGCAGCCCTCGTGCAAAACTGACCCTGGTGGCCACCAAGCCACTCTCACCCCCCTCCTCAGCAGGATGGGGGAGAAAACAAGATGAAAAGCTTATGGGTCAAGATAAAGACAGTTTAATCTAAAAAAAAAAAGCGAAGGCTGAGCATGGAAGCAAATTTAAAAATAGAAAAAAAAAAGATTTATTCTCCATTTCCCAGTAGCAGGCAAAGTTTGGCTGTTTCCTGGGGCCTCAGCACGCAGAGAGGCTGCCCTGGAGAACAAATGCCTTAATAAACAATGTCCCCCTTTCTTTCCTTGGGCTTCTATCACAGAATCCCAGAGTCACTGGGTTGGAAGAGACCTTCAAGATCACCGAGTCCAACCCAGCCCCA
>VXAX01003148.1:159331-220272 GCA_013399835.1 Leptocoma aspasia
CCCAGCTGAGCACAGGCACCTTTCAGGGAGTTGTCACTGAAGGTGACATCACACTGCAGGACCATCCCTGGGCTCAGCCAAGGCTGGGTGTCCTGGCCACGTCCCCTCCCACCCTGTGGGGCTGCAGGAACGTGGGATCCCTGCTCAGCCCTGGCCAAACCACTGCTGTGGTACCCAAACCAGCATTCTGTGAGGAAAGGGCACTGCACCCAGCCACACCTTGATTTGTCCTTGAAAAAAACTTCTTAACCAAAGGGCAATACTCTGAGGCTGCTGTGGTTCTGAGTGCTTGCAAATATTTGAAGCTATTCTGTTAGCAGCTAATGTCAGTGAAGAAAAGCATGACTACACATTCTGTCCTCAGTTAAGAGGAGTAAATAGGTTCCCCCTAAATTCAGCAGAAGACCCACAGTACTAAAAAACTCCATTAAATAACTCGCATTCTGATGACGGATCACAAGTTTCAATACTGTAGGGAGAAAATTCTTTACTTAAAAGAAAGGCTCTTGGAACTCATGGATGATTTATGTCACCCTTGGGCATTTCTCTCCTGGTCTCAAAATTAAGAGAAATTGTTAACACAATCTTCTGATCAAAGAGCATCACTGGGTAACAGAACATAAATTTTGCCTTTTGTGTTTGAAATGGTAAAACATCAGTGTCCTTTGGGAAGAAAAGAAAAATAATCACAAGGAAGATTACAAAAGAAAAAGTCAAAGATAAAAGAAGACTAAAATTCAGCTCTGCTGGATATGCCTTCAGCCTCCTCTGCAGATGCCCCATACCAAAAATGCCCAGACACTGCATTGACCTGTATCCAGCAAAACCAAACTAACATCAAGTTTCAGTATGGAACAGATAACTGGAGCAAAATGAGGAGAGATAAGGAGGGAAATGGAGCAGGGAGGAAGGTGATGGAAATTAAAGCACCCTGTGAAAGGCCTTTGGTCAGGACCCAAAAACTGTAGATAAGACTGAAAAATCTACAAGGCTGGGGACAGCAAGAGAAGTAATTGCTTAGCTTTGCTTCCTTTTATGCTTTAAGTAGGAAAAACCCCAGATTTTGCATGGGTAAAGAAACTAGACTATGATAAGAAATATCTGTTGCTTTCATCAGCTTGTCCCACCTCAGCAACAACTCAGAACACCCCAAATTTTGCCCATCTACAACCCAAAGGAGGTGATGTTGTGTGTATGGCTAATACCTTTCAACATGTTCTAACACATAACTCCACACTCAAGTCTAATTCATGTGAAGTCATTTTAAAGAAAACAAAAGTAACATGATATACCAATTTATTTTATAAATGTCTGCACTTACAGACTAAAACATGTGGATTTGCTTTAAATTTAATCTACGCTGTTTTATTGATGAATTTCCTAAATCCATCCTAAATTAGGCTACATCAAATAGAAACCTATAAATACATTTTCTCACTCTTTGCCCAGCTGTAGAGGCTATTAGCACATATCAAAAATCTCCTTTACAGATTTCATACAATACATGGAAGATGAAGAGAATCATTTCAATCATTAATCAAAAACTACTTCTTGCCATTGACATTTGCTTTTTTCCCTCTGGAAGTTTTTGTGTCACAGAAAGCAGAAAGTACAGATGAGTAAGGTTTCTATTTGTCTTTCCATAAACATTGCCTCTCAATGGAATCTGCCCCAAGGTTAAGGTTTAGCCTGGAATCCCCCACTCCCCTGGCTGGAGGAACTGGGATACTGGTCTGAAATAAGGGTCACAGTAGCAACTTAGGAAGAGATCCCAGGGGATGCACTGGCAGAGAATATAGATTTGGCATATACCAAAATAAATCCAACCAAACAGAAAGCTTGTTCACAGTTCTGCCTCATTTCATATTTGAATATAGACCACATGTTTGGGGATTAAGCTGGTGAACCCAATCTGTCTCTTCCAGGAAACAGCAATGAAACAACTGGGCTATAGAACTGTCAATTATTTCATACAGACCAGCTGTGCACCAAGCTGAGCCCCAAACACAGCCCTTACTACTGCAAGAACGTCTTCTGTAACAAGAGCTTTAAACACAGAACACATTCACGTGTGACTGAAACCAGTGATCCTTCCACAGGAAGAAAAATCCTACACATAAATACTGCAGAGAGGACACCCACAACAATATCCCTTCAAATACCCCTTCTTCCATTTAGTACTTTATTTACTGGGAGTGTCCCTTTCATCACTTCGTATAGGAAAGAATATAAGATGAGGAAATTGCACTTGTCCTTGCTACATTGACTTTATTGCTGCCCAAATGATGTTTCACCAGACAGCAAGCAGACCTCTACAGGCTGCCAGATTCTAGAGTTACAGGTTAAAAACCAGACACAAGCAGCACAGGATCCATAAATCTCAGGCAACACTAAATTGAACTGAAGTTTATTTTTCCCTTTGATCTCACTCAGCAGATTAACCAGGCTTTCCCAGTGATCAGTACCTAATACTTTGAAGAAAGACACACAGAAAAGCTGACAGTTTTTATAATTCATTTCTGATACTAATGCCTTTTTTTCCAGGTCTTTTCAAGAGCTGATACTTGCACATGACTGCAGAGGTACACAGAAAAGACGGATAGCAAATCCTGATGGGGAAAAAGGCCCCCATCACTTCTTGTCTTGCACTTCTAAGAAAGCAAATGTTAATGTTATGAGTTATGTTAATGAATTATGTTACTCATGTTTAATCATATATGTTTTGTAAAAAGCTTCCGGGCACTAACAGCTGGAGTAGGAGCCACAAACTTGTTTATGAGAGACAAATTTGTTAAATGAGCTATAGAAAGAAGCCAAGGAAGTCTCAGCCAGGAATCAGAACAGAGTGAGGGAAATAACCACCTGTACAATTCAGACAGTTCCAACAGCCTGAAAGCAGAGAACACTCACAAAGCTACTGAAAATGTGTCTTACACAATCAAAAGCTGATTTCTGGATGTGCATTCACTCCATTATTTGAAGTTTCCCTGTGAAACTTGCCCTGTGACAGTATCACAGGAGCAGGGCTCAGTTTCCCCAATCTCCTTAAAACTTGGACAAGAAAAGGCTCTTGCAGTGGAGAAACCATTTGTTCCTTCAGATCACTGGACTGACCTACTGACACAAACATGCATGAGGTCACACCACATGTGCTTAACTTAATGTGTGCACGTACACCCTAATTGTGATTATCCAACAAACATCCCACAGCCAAAGGGACACATTTCAGAGATGGCAGGCTGGCCATGAGACACCTGTGTTTCTGGATAGGAAAACACCTGCAGCAACGAGACCCAACTGATGAAGTTCTGTTCCAAGCTGACACCATGCGACTTTGAATGTAAAGATCCAGTGGCCATGAGTGTTTTCACTTACAAGCAGTATTGCTACCAATCAGACAGGTGCTTTTTTTTTTTTAAATCATAATAAATGCTTCAGGAATATGCTGATGACAGAAAAAGTCAACAACAAAAGTGCACACCTCGTGTTCCAAAATCGCATTTTTTGTTTGCACCGTTTCCATCCATCATGCATTTCCTGACCTATGACAAAAGTTTGTGATACAAGAATAGGACATATAAAGAGAATACTTTAATAGAGTATCACTTCAAGAGATGAGGTAAATATTTTATTTCTTTTAGGAAATTCCAGCAGGTCAGAAGTCTGTCTGCTCTCAGTAATCAATACAGAGTTCTCCCTGTGGACTTTGGCAGCCTCCCCGTGTCCCACTGTGGCAAGCATGATCTGAAAACTCTGAACATAATTCAGTATTGAGACAGGAAAAGAGATTAGAAATGAAAATCTTGTTCAAACTTGATACTTATGCAAGACCCACCAAGTTGCTTAGAGAAAGCTTTATACAGAGAGTTAAAGCTGCTTTGTTAGGCAGCTTTAGAAATATTTTGAGCTGTGGGAATTTCTCCCCAGTTTGCCCTTCTTCCCTCCTTTTTTTAAGTAAGAACTTGTGTTCAAGGCCAAGCTTCAGAAATCATACAGGGCCACTGGGTCATCTGCATTACAATGCCTGATTCAGCATGTATTTATATCATAAATTATGTTTCATTATAAGAAAACTGTTTCCTGTCAAAATGGAAGTGCTTGATTTTGACAGTTAATTTATATGCCTGACCAAAAAATAGACCCCAGTAAAAAACTAATTAACTTGATTTTATCTAATGCATACCCATGTGGAGGCAGAGAGTACAATTAGAGATTTATAATTTTATTATCTGGATCAGAAGATTATTTTATAATAGACAAAGAGTGGTGTTACATAGCTATAAACATATAAATGGTAAAGATCCTGGGCTAGTAACTACATCTGTATTGGTTACATTTGTATTTTAGTAATAGTTTATTTTTTTCCTTATGAAATCTACAATATTTACCTTAACAGTTATAAGCTGAAAGTGATCACAATTTTTCTCTTAGAAAACTTTTGCTTGGAAAGGAAATATTACAAGTTATATTTTGTATTGTTCCCTTCCAAAGTAATAGATGATTTCTGGGGCCCTGCACTGCTCTTGCGAAAGCAAAGAAAGGCAATAAATAAATGTGAATAAAACAAGTTCCATTGGTAACATATCTGTGACTATAAATACATCAGTGCTGTCCAGTTTCATTTATGACAATAACTGCAATAGTTCATAATGATGGAACTAAAAAAATGCCCTTTTCAAAATGTGAATTATTTCTCAGCAAAAGAGTTTCCGTAATTCTACAGTTTAATCATACTACAAAGTATCTAGATTTGAGATATTAAAATTAAGTTTTTTTCTTTTTTTTAAGGAATATTTCCTGATTTCTACAGGTCTTAACTTTGGTCTTAGATGCAAACAATAATGTTTCAGAATACCAGCACTTCCAAATAGCTTGAAAATATAAGCAACACTGATAGATTTCATTCAATGAAAATGACATTAACTGTCAACAAACCAAGTACTATGAATGAATCAGAATTCCTCTTCTTTATTAAACTCTCCTAATCACACAATTACTGCTTGTTAGGACAAGTTCCCTACACAGTCCTTCTGTCAACAACAAATAATCAGCTTCACCCACCTGAAAATTCAGATAAACTATTAGAACTAATAATGGGAAACCTGCATGAGTCCACTCTTTGTCTCCATTGAAAGCATTTTCAAGCAGATGAAAAGCCCCAAGTGGACTGGACAGGACTGAACGGTGTTCTCATCTGCTCACTTATCTCTGCAACACACACACATTTTGGCTAGGCAGCCACACAAACAACTCCCAGCTGAAAACACGACCCATTTTCATCTGACAACCTTTTAAACTTGCCACAGGAACATCAGTGTTCTTGCAGCCATTTCACCAGCAGGCAGGGACAGGACTGCTGGTCAGGAGCCTGTGCCAGCCCTGGAGACACAGAAATCTCCAGCACTAACCACACATCAGAGCCACAGCAGCACCCACCATCCCTGGATGTGTCCAGGTCAGGCTGGATGGGGCTCTGAGCAATCTGCTCTAGTGGAAGGTGTCCATGCCCATGGCAGGGGGTGGGACTGGATGAGCTTTAAGGCCCCTTACAACCAAAACCATCCCAGGATTCGATGATTCTACAGAAGTTGTTCTCTACCCTTGACCACCCATGGCAGTTTCCCACATTTTTTTTCTCCAGTTTCCCACATTTTCTCCCAGGTGATTGACCTGGGACTCACATACAGTGAATCTTCAAGTTCCTCACCTGGAGCTATGCATCTTGCCTTAATCCACCCTTAATTTTTGCTGCAGTTGTGAACCCTGCAAACAGAGGCATCATGCTCGTCAATCTCCCTGCCACAGTTTAGTGATGGAAATCAGATGAGGCTCCATCATCTTCCCCAATACAGAACTGAAGAAGTCAGCTCAAATTAAAAATGTCATGCACAGAAATGCATTTCCAAGAGGTTAGCAGTGCTTTTTATAGAAGATTATGGAACAAGGCACCACAAGCTGTGATGATATTAAAATTACTGCACACATCTGTAGGAGAAGAGCTTTGCTGAAAATCTAACATAAGGGCAAATTCCCAAGACTAAAGGATTTAAACAATGAGCTGCCAAACAAGGCTTCTATGGGTATTTACAAGATGAATTACTATTTTAAAATCCATACAGAACTTTCCTGTACTGCCCAATGAAAGCCAATGTGGCCATTTGTCCCATCACTCACCCTAACAGCCCAGTCAAGCCACGTCCCACGAACAACTACAATATTTAATAGACCACAAATGCAGAGGTGAATCCTTCCTGTGGGAGTGAGACATAAGAAGGACATTAGAACGTACAACTGCCAGATCCTCAAGGCCTGGCTTTGGATTTTACATAGCTACAATCACAGAAACGACAGTTGGAATATGTAAAACTGAGGAGAAAATAAATTTACTGGAACAACCCAAAGTTTCTGTAGCAGAATAAACATATCCAGTAATTCTGGTTTTCTGCTGCCTGCACAACATAATCAGAAGAAGAATTTAATTAGAGAGCTGTTAGAAGGAAAGCAAACAAGAACCACATATCCACATAAGTGCTTTTCTCTTCTGCTCTACACAGGCAGCATTTAAGAGGAAAAGGCATTATTTTGCATATTGCCAAAAATATGACAAGAGCTGTTACCAGTAATCAGTGAGGTGACACACACAGTGTCAATGTCTAAAGTTTCTGTAATAGTAGCTCCTAACTGAAATTATTCTCTCCTGTCAGATTTAATACCTCCAAATCATCACCTACATTGCATAACTTCCTGCTTTTTCTTTTCTACCTTTCATCTTATGCTATCTGAATGAGAACATTGTAAATACTTATTTCCCCAGTATTTACTGGGAAATTTTCCCAATTTCCCAGTAAATATATTCCATAGCTTTGCTGTGTACCTGAAATGACACATATATATGTGTATATATGTACACACAAACATCTGGAAAACACCCAGTCCTTGCAGGTGCAGAATTGCATCTGCTGCAACCAGTTGTTTGCATTTTTTATCTTGACACTGGGCTCAGTACTACCCTGGATACAAGCAGGAATATAATTTGCTTTTGATTTTTCAAGAGCTCTAAGAAAGTTAGAAAAGCTCTAGGAAACTTCAGTGTGCACCTCTAACTTTTGTTAGGGCCTTTGAAGCTCTCAGCAATGTTTAATTGATTGATACATTTGCATCCAGTTCAGTAATTCAGAGGTTAAAGGGGAGAGACCAGAGGGAGGAGAGAGACTTGAGCAACTTCTTGTCAGTATTGAATTGTAAATAAAGGTTTAAACCACTCAAAATTCTATCTTTTGTGCAGATTTCATAAAGTCTTCACAGATATCAATTAGTATTATTCAAGGACTACAGGTGTCTCAAATTCCTTAGATGCCCTGGTGATTTTAAAGTGCTTTTAAATGCATGTTTCTATAACCACTGTTATGCTTTCTAAACAAGCAAATTAAAATTCCATAGATTAGGAAGGCAGGGATTGGTTCACTTCATTAGAGTTTGATCCCTTCCATTTTCTGAAAATCCATTTTGTTAGGTAAGACTAAGCTTCTATTGCATGAAATACTTCACTTCTTCTTTATTCCCCCAAATACTTACTTCAAATTAGCTCTACAATTTCCCCAAGAAGCTTCTCAAAAGTATGTACTTTTGATTTAATCCAGGGGCATTGGTCTAATGGAGGGCACACTGAGCACACACCTCTTCTACTCTCCCTAACAAAACTAAAGCCAAATTACCATTTATTTTATAAGGGGAGAAATCACAGCAATCACTCAAATTTCCAGATGTAAGTACTGATTTCCTAACAAGGAGCAGTTAAATTCTCCTATGCCAAATAAGCATGAAGTAGGAATTGGTAGGAAATAAACAGAATAGATTAGAACTAATGTTAAGAGAATGTATTTGGATTATCTGTGAATAAATCAATTAAATGCCTACAGGTATTTCAGTAATGTGGAGATGATAAATTTATTTGCATGATAAACTGATAGTATGTATTTCATTCCTCTGCAGCAGCAGCAATCTTTGCTAGCAGTTAATAAAGGTATCTGCCCTTTTAGATGTGTTTTCTTCATACTTGCTTGTTCAAGAACAGAACCAAAAAACCAGAACCAGAACCAAAACTCAAGGGAAAATGCCTGAGTTACAGCTAACATCAAGCTAGGACGAGCTCAAACTGAAGGAGGAAAAGGAAAAACACTTGTGTGGCTGATGCCTTTGAGGTTTTTCAATAGACCAATGTCAGGTAGGTTTCACTCCCAGTGCAAGAGTACTGTAAATTCAGACACATCCCGACTGCCAGCTCCAAGTGTCCCACATACCAGAGCAAAAGGGCTGAAAATGCTCTGTTAAATCACTGCCTACCCCACCTCACTTGTGAAAACGCCTCACACTCTCCTGTGGCTAAAACTCAAGGCGGATATTTGCCCCCAGCCCTGGATTCTGCCTTGTGCTCTTTCTGTTTCTCTGTGAAAGGGATGCTTGTGTCTTCCTGGAAGCATTTAGAGAAATGGGATTGTCAAAGTGAAGCCAGACAAACAGTTGGCATTGCAGAGAAATCTGTCCCCTAAGCAGCAGCAAAGAAACACAGCATGCTCTGTCCACCTACAAAGCATCTATGATATTTAGAAAAGACATTAAAAACCATTATCAGGTACTATGAAAGACTGGCTATACAGGAACCGCTCCCCTATGTTCTCCTGAAACATATACACAATTCCCAGTCATTTTTTGTCTGGTACTTTACTGTATAAACAGCCTGTTAGAAAAGTCACCATCACCAGCAATCCTCCCCCCACAACTAAATCTCTCTGCTGCCTTTGCAAGACTGTCCTTTTAAACATGTCAGGAAAATTAATCCACAAACATCAGAGGTTTATGTCCAAAGAGGAGACAGAGGAGTCCTTTTACTTTATTTGAATAAGGGAGAGCCCAAGGGGCATTCCCCTGGGGTCTCTCCAATTTTTGGAGGACACACTTTTTATCCCAATTTCCCAGCCACATTTCCCTTCTCTCTTTACCCGTGGGCTGAGGTACTTGAGAGGAACAGACTGCCCAGAATGCCTGATCCCCCCTCTAATGTATAACTGCCCCCTTCTTAATTTTTATTTCTTATGGACTTTTAGGGTTTTTCCCCATTGTTTCTTTCATCTTTCAATATCCCATTTCATTTACCAGCAAACCTCCAGTTTGTTTGTAAAGGCAACTATCTTTTCCCATTCATCAGTCAGTGGAATCCTTCCCATTGTTTCTTTTATCTCTCAGTGCTGGTTTTATCTACCAGCAGATCCATGGCTTGTTTGTAAAGACAAGTCTGTCATTCCTTTCAAACAGGAAGTTGAAACATATAGGTTATCTTTTTTTCTTTTTAAATATGGATACTAGCTTGGTTTAAACTTTTTTTTTTTAAATATGACTTTTAAGTCTTCCTCTGAAGATACTGCAAACATCAAGATTAGCCTTCACCTAACTGCCTCACCTCACATCATTAATGCAATGCCAAAACAAAAGCAGAACTTTATATTCGTACATCTCTGAATCAAGATTTAATTTCCTTCCTTTTTGCTTTAAAATAACGCGCATAGACAATACATCAGATAAGCTGCAATGGTCAAGTGAAATTTTAAGAACAAATTTGCTTTATTCTGGTTCTTGATGTACACCAAGGGCAAGTATAAGAACTGAAAACCACCGTGTTAGAGGGTGAGAGTGACAGGACCTGGTGACATTAGACAGGGAGACAACATATTGAGGCAAGGAAGAGGTGCTGCTCACTTTGACTATTCAAGAGAAAGCAGAGGGAAATTTGGATAAATAATTAACTTCTGTCAGGCTGACTGGATTGAAAGTGCTGCACCATGAACTTGACAGCACTGACCCACAGACAAAAGGGGAAGAGACATCCCCATGTTCCCCATAGCCACCACCCCTTCCTGGCTCACATGTCCAGCCCCTCCCTGGCACTGCTTTTGGCCCTCATCAGCTCCAAGTTGGACTGACTCAGCTTGCTAAGCTGGCAAAAAGGGAGAGAGAAAAAAGGAAGTGAGAGGAAGAGGGAGGGAGGGAGGATCTTGGCTGGACTGTTTGGTGGCAGCAGCCACAAGAGCAGCTCTGCTGTGGGAAGCTCTGCAAGGCTGCCTGAGCTGGTGGAGCTGCACCTGAGCTCTGGGAAGGATTTGCTGCTCTTCCCCTCCTGGTCACACATTCCCCTCGACTTCCCTTCTCACAGCCCTGCTGTTTGAATCTTCAGCAGCTCAGTACAGCTTAAAAAAAAAAAAATTCTCTCTTTATCTCCTACCAGGAAGATCAACCAAGAGAAGACAAGCAAGAGAAATAGCTCAAGGGAGGATGCTGGGCTTTTGCTGGAAGTGAAGTTTTTGGATGAGGGTGAGCTCTTAGACAAGCTCAGCAGCTCTTCAGGAACCTTTGGCTGCAACCCTACAACAATATCATTAACACCTGCCTGGTTTCTGCCTCCTCCCACCTCTGTGCTGCACAGGTGCTCCTCCACACCTTGCCATTAAACAAACAGGAAAACCTTTGTCTCTTTTCTTTTTGAAGAGCTGAACTGGCTCATCAAGAAGTCAGCTAAACCCTTGCACCAGCAAGGAAATGGGTGGAATCGTGAAGAAAGGAGAGAGATGGGGTAGAGCTTTTGTAAACTAAAATATCAAAAGAATCACAACTTAAAAATGCAGCTGAGTGGGTTTAAATACAGGGGCAAAGACCTTACAGATTTCAATCTGAAACAGATATTTAAGACAAACTTTATGATGAATGATGCTTCATTCCAAAATAAAAACATCACTGCTGCCTTGTTTAGACCAACTAAGAGCAGAAATGAACACACACAAGTTTACTTTACAACTGTATGAAAATAAAAGATAGTTTGCAATATTTTCTGTCTACTGCTCTCAGTATCACTGTTAACTAGAAATCTCCCATGCCTTTCTTTATTTTCACACTTTTTCTAGGTAATGCAAGATGTATTTTGTAGGTAATGCAAAGTATCTGCAACACAGCCTTAAAGGTTGTGATGAAAACCAACCTGTGGCCGTGGTGTGCCCTTTTCTCTGCAGCACACACAGAGGTAACAGCTCCAAAACATTCTGATAACATCAGATATCACCTGCTGGCAGCCATGAGTCCTGAGAAGGTGCCTGCCACAGCAAGGACAGGTCTCAGCAGTTCTCTGCAAACACAGTTCTACATAATAACATGAAAAAATACTGGATATCAAAGCTGCACTTGGTTCCTCTGTAATCAGCAAATGGCTTACTGATCACATGGTTTTTACTGCACATTTCCAAGTACAGCTGGATACTGGTGCTCTAAATAAAGTCAGGCTAATCTGGAAACCATATATTACCTCAGCCCAGATCAGACTGATCATATTTTACTTTTAATTCCACACATAAAACATAGCAAGTGAGTAAAGTTGAGGTTATAATTCTAATCCCAATTTTGCTTTTGCTGCAGATCTCATCATTTCCCCTGAAATCAAGCAGACAGGACTACTCTGCTTTGTGAGAACTAGAAATTTGGAAATGCTGCAATCCTGAATCCTGGTGGGATGCCAGAAACAAATTCCTAATCTGTTTCATAATTATCATCATGGCCAAAAGGTGGCCAACATTTACCCCTGATAATCACCTTCATATCTTGGGGTTTCTTCTTTTTTTTTTTTTTTTTGAGACACAGAACAATAAGGCTGACTACTTGCTTTACCAGAAAAAGAAACCCTAAAAAACCCCATTTCTTTCTGGTGTTCAAATTCACCACATCCATAGATTTGTTTTAAGTTTATGCAGCTGACCAAATTCAGGACAAACCTTACTACATACAAAATGCTGACACATGGACTAAACCACAGAGCAGCTGATCTTACGTGCATAATAATGAACTCCCTGATGGAGTTTTCAACTTGGAAGACCTGATGTGTCTTCTATTTTAGATTCCTTTCAACAACTAAGGACCTCATTCATGAGGTAAATTTATCTTGGGAAATGCCCTGGAAGCACAGACTGTACTCTTCCTATGTACAGTGGCTTACTATTTTCTGAAGATTTATCACATACATTTCTCAGGATGAGATTACATTTCATTCTTTCCAAAACTGGTTGTACTATATATATAATGAAGCACCTTTACTAAAAAACAGAGGATTTTTTTAACAATCCTTCTCTTCTGAATAGTCTTACCTATTTATATAAACCTTGTAATTAAGGGATTTAGTCTCCATCATTTTATCCTCGTTTTTTATTGTCCTGTGTTTATTTATTGTTACAGCAGCAGCTGAGGGAAACATTTGGAAAGATCTCACAAGGGAAAGCTCTTTTTGGCTTTTTGGCTTTTCACACTGTAAGTGTCCAGCCAGCTCCTGTATAATCACACAATAGTGAGTGAATTAGGAGTGTGGGTTTTAATTTATTGCAAGATTTCTTTTTTAGTTGGTTTGTTGGGGTGTTGTTTTTTTTTTTTTTTTTTGGCAATGCAGAACTACAATCCAAAAACCACATCCAAAGTGTAGATGGCACTGGATTCTGGTTTCAGTTCATTCTTTACTTTGGCCACGATGTGAAACATAAATCAGCCCCCCAGTGGAATGTAGCTGAGGTTTGCTAACACTTCTGTGACACTGCCATGCAGGGACCTGCATGAGAAATCCAAAGAACAAGGATATAGAGACACAGAGTGAATATTTATATAACTATTAAACTTGTTGACAAATTGATCACACATTACTCCCTCCTCTTTATGCCATATACAAAAATTAAAGAAAAAGAAAACCAAAAGCTAAGAACAGAGGAAAGAATTTGCAGGGCATTGCAGGGGGAAAGAACGGGGGGGGAACACTACAGACTGCTCAGGATACTGTGACAACTGCTCTCACCAAAATACCTGCTTCAATAAAACACCTGGAAATGGCACATTTTAACCCCATCTTCACAGAGCAGACACAACACACAGAGAACGAGCTAGAATTCATCCATAATTCCCCACCATGAAGACAGAGAAATACATAAATCTCATCTCATTTTGCTACCATGGCTCAAAGACACCAGACATGACAGAAAAGCCCAGTGACAAAAAGGGAAGCCCATCTCCCTGTGGTTACCTCTTCTTCTTGCACTCTGCCTCTCACTCAGTTCTTCTGGAAATACACATTGTGGGCTCCTAGAAACATCATTTTCCTTTCCTTTTCAGGGAGTTGTCTATCATCAGTCCTTATTAGTGTGCCTAACTATGTCAACTCCACAGAAAAGTTCCAGCCTTTAGTCCAAACATCCCTCAGTTTCTTTCTCAAAGGCCCATGAGGAAACAGAAGCAAACACAATATAAAAGCACTGCAGCATAGGTCTATACACTTTCCACCATCAAAACAGAAAAATCACTGACCCAGAAATGCTCTGAACTGTGTAAGGTTCTCTAAAGACCCCAAGCAATCAACAGAATGTATCTTGGCTCTATACAAATCAGAATAATATTTTTCTTTATCTTTTTTTCTTCCCTAGACAAGTGCAATGGTAACCTCTCACTGCATGTGATGAGGGCTGTGCTGAGAAGGCTGGAGGGAAGATCAGAGTGCCCAGAGACTGAGAACAAACAGACACTGACTTACATGCAACTAGGACTCTAAGCTGGAAGAAAAAGGATTGAAATGTGTCTTGTGTCCTGATGAAAAACCTTCTAAAACCTCTGTCAAGTGTGGGATCCATCTGAGCAAAGTGGAACAGGACTTTTTCTCCACAGCACAGGCTGGGGTGTTTTCACAGCAGCTGGAAAGGAACAAGAGAGGGTGACAGTAGCAGGTGATGGGGCTACTTTGCTTTTTTAGTAAGAACAGGTACTTTTTAATGTTCCCTGCTCTATGCTGAATTTGTTGGACTCCTATTTATGAAGCACATGGTTCTTTGCAGCACAACCTCAAGGACTCTGTTTTTTCTCTGTCTACTTTGACAACACTGATGGGTTTTTTGCAGGGTTTTAATACTTCATCTCATTAAATAACTCTAAAAGTGATGCTTTGATTATTTCATAACACAGCACCAGGAAAATAAACACTTCCAGCTGCTGTCATGTAATAACACCTTAAAGTGTAGCATGGCTTCTCTAAAATTCTCTCAAACAGCTGTTTAAAATTGTTGCATCTGAGTGGCATTACGCATTTCCTTTGATTCTGATGCACAAAAGGAACTGCTTGAGACCCAATCCTGTAGTGGATCAAGGAAAAGCAAACAAAGCAAGTCCATCTCTCTTTAAATGAATCAGAGAATATCCTGAGTTGGAAGAGCCACAGGAGGATCATCAAGTCCCAGCCCTTACCTTACAGTACAGTCTGTTCAAATTAAGAATAAATCAGCATCCAGTAAGACAGCACTTCCTAAAATCTCTAGCATACAAAATACTTGTTAGTATTGCTACAACTGTCTTGCCAGCAAAAAAAAAAAGTCAAATAAACCCTGAATCTACTGGCTTCTAATAATAATCTTATGTGTCCTGTGTAAATATACTAGCTACTAAAATGCACGCCTTAAAATACAAAAAACTCCAGTACTTCCATGATATTAGTCAGACTTACTCTGCAATAAGGACAAAGGCAACATTAATTTGCACCTGAAGAGAAGCTGAAAAAGTAGGTAAAGCACTGAATAATCTTATTTTGATACATATGCATTGTGAAAAATACCACTGAAACTCAGAAAACTTTAATTCCTATTTTTTTCAAAATTGAAAAAAATATTTCTTTGTTTAGTGTCAATAATAATTTTGTAACAACATTGTATACACAGAATTTCAAGCTGCCTTTGGAGACAAAGTGCCTGTAGTGGTTTTGGTTTTTTAATCTGAGAATTCTCTAATTTTGAATTTTTTTTTTGTTAAAATACTAATGAATGCGGTGGGTTTAGTGTTGGCTAATTATTAATGTACTCACTTTTTGTTGTGAGATAGGATTAGGCGAAAATTAAAATATGTTTAAAACTTTAAAAGAGTATAAAGAAAAATTTAATAATAGTAAACTAAAAGAAAGCATAATAACAATTAGAACAAAACTTTTAGAACACTCTTCTTCTTACAACTTTTCTTTCTACTGACAATGTAAAGAAACAAAACTTAAAATTTTAGTTAGTTTATTATTTTTAGAATAGTCTTTCTTTAGTTTATTTAGGGAGAGAAGTCTTTTTTGTTAATGTTATGGAGACTTTTCTATAAGGAAAAAAATAGGTTTTTTGTGAACTTTTTAATGAATAGTAGTTGTTTGGGGAAATTTGTAATTGTAATTTTTTTAATAAGTTTTTTTTTAATAGTACAGTGCCCCAGTGCCAGTGAGTCAGTGAGGCTTTCAGAGCCAGTCCCTTTGATCCACACATGTGAGGAGCTCCCACCCAAACACAAATTCAGTTTTCATGCCTCAGCTCCCAAGGGACACAGCAGCAGTTTGAGTGTCAGACTCCTTAAGCAGGAGCAGGAGAATGATCCAGAAACAGTTACACACTTTGTTAGTTCCAACCTCAACCTGTGTTTTTTATCAGTGGTGTTTTACATTAAACCAATTTCTGAGTGCTAATATTGCTCTTTTAATGGCTCACCAAGCTCACAAATAAGCCAGGAAAAGCAAACTCTCAAGAGACTGGAAAAGATTTGGCAATTTCTATTTCCAAGGTAGACAAACCAGTTTTGTTAATTTGCCTTCTCCCCACAGCATCAGGCATATCAATCACCTTTCTTGAACTGCTCTTGTTTCAGACCCTTCCCTCCCAGGACAACTTCCATAAATCCAGTAAACTTCCCAATCCTTTTCTTTCTATGGATTCTCTGGAAACCAACCCACATGCACCACATTTCTTATCCCATTCCTGGCCTCTGGCAGCCTCACTCTCTGCTGGACAGAGCAAACCATTCCATTAAATCAGGATATGCTCCAAAGGTTCACAGCAAGCACCCAGGAATGCTCTGTGTGTCTGTGGAGAGCACTTGTGCATCAGGGCTCACAAATTCCATGCTGAGTTCAGCAAAAAGACTGCTGGACCTTGCAACAGCATAAAGAAGCTGTCAGGATGTGAGAGGGAAAGCCATTCACACTTGGGGAAGTGTTTAGGTTTAAAACTATTAATTTCTGATGGAAAACAATCGAAGGCCAAGGAAAAAGAGGCATTCTGTTGTCTAACTCTATTCCAAAATATGCTTTTTTTGATGGAACAGAGAATTCTGGCAGGGAGTGTGGCTGATGGAGAGAAGTGG
Organism: Leptocoma aspasia; assembly: GCA_013399835.1. Lineage (NCBI taxonomy): Eukaryota > Metazoa > Chordata > Aves > Passeriformes > Nectariniidae > Leptocoma > Leptocoma aspasia. The sequence continues at coordinate 175,553 of VXAX01003148.1, forward strand.
ATGAACGCAGGGGATACAAAAAATTATCTGCCAAAGGAGGAAAAACCATGGACCAAATGGGCTGAGAATGGTAAAGAGGCAGCAGCAGAGGCCAGCAAAACATGAAAATGATGGGACTGAAGAGCAGCAGGGCTCTCCTGGGTGTCCCAGGACCAAAAGCCCCGTGGCACTGCACAGTTGTTTATGGTGCTGGGTGTGAAGGTCAGCTACTTACAGGCACTTAACGTCAAGGGACATTAACAAGGACAGAACAGATCTGACTTCTAAATTGGCACTTTGTTTTTACTGACTTCTAATGAGATATATTTTGAAGGGCTTTAAGAGAGACAGGCAGCCAGGAGAATCTTCATTAATCTAGGTGTAAGTAGGTAACTGCAATTAGCAGTGGAGAGAAAGGGTTAAACCAGTCAGTTTTGTGCTAAGACAAACAAACAAACAAACAAACAAACAAATCAATCTTTCTTCAATTCAGGCTTAAAGGTTCTCATTTCTTCCATAACAGAGCACAGAAGATTCACAGCTGTTTGGCAGCTGCTGCCCTTCTACCTAGAGAATGTGTTCTCTTTGCCATCAGATATCTCCCAACACATGGATGGAGGACTCTGATCCCCTCCACGGGAGCCTGTGTGTTATTAAATGTTCCTTACACGTTGCTGATGGTGTAATTAAGAACTAGGCACAGGAAATATGAAAGCAGGATCTGCTTATCTTCATCCAAGAAGCGACATTTCCACTTAGTACAGGTCTTTAATTTGTGAAAGAATCGAAAAGCATCACCCTTCAATATAAAGCAAGATTTTTTATCGTGCTCATTGTTAGTGAAAAAATTTCAAAACCCCAACCTGGCAGTTAGAAAGGGCAAAATGTGCCTGTTCCTCCTACTTGTGATCAGGAAAGTCTCATGTTTACTGCATGATTCACAAAATGTAGTTGTTACTGAGCTGCAGCATTGTACCAGTGCAAGATGAGCTAAACTTTTGGTTATTTTGTGCCAAAATGCAGAAGTTTTTGACCACATGAAACTAATTTTATACATGCCACTGATTCAAAACAAGTTAAAAAATTTTATGTGTTACTTTTGGCATCAAATTATTCTATAGAATCACATAGATTAAATAACTCTGTTAAAACAGCTGTGCAAAGTACTCAAAATTGCTTGCTTTCTTCCTTTCCAATAAACCTCTAGCCTGTTTGGAAAGTCTTATTTTTTCCAGACTTTGGTTTGGGAGGCTTATTTGGTAATCAGTCATTTTTCACAGGCACATGCTCTCTTATTTTCTAGCAGCTGTGTACATACAAATTTCCATAAAAACCTATACATATCCACTTAAAAGACCAAATTCAGATTAAAATCAGCTTTAAATCTGGTAAAGAAGGAAAGAATAACAGCAGAGCACAAGTAGTAGTTGTCAAGATAAATTACAAATAGAAAATATGAAAGCAACATTCACCTATTTTCTCCTCAAAAACAAAACAAAAAATGCATTAAATTTTCATGCTAATACAAGCACATCTACCAGGAGTGTGTTTGAAATGAATCCGTGCCAGCCCTGTAACATTGCCCAAAAACATTAAGAAGAAGCACTTTTCCTAAATGTAATATTTAAAAATTCATTAACAGCAACGAATGTAAAGTTGTGGTCAAAAGATGCCCAAAGTTAAACCAGCTGGTGTGTAAACCACTATAAATGGCACAAGATTTGCATACACAGCCTATATGGGGACATGTATAAAATCCAAAGCCCTCATTATGAGTAAATTCCTGACAATGAGGAGCCCTGAAATAACAGCAAATATTTAACAGCACTTAATGCCAGTACAAACACACATCTGCCCAACAGGGCATGGTAAGACAATTCCTTGGCAAAGCATCTCAAAATCAGACAGGCAGAATGAAAAGACAATTTAGAAGGTAATTATGAAAACTGTGCCTGAATAAGGCTCTGGTTTTTGTAAAAGGTAGAAAAGTTACTTCTCTTTGCCAATTGCTCACACATGGTTATGGATAGTCACAGATAGGAGTCCAAATAACATGTTTTTGCTTTAAAAAAGGGTTTGACAGAAGTTAAAAAGCCAAAACCCATTATTTATATTATCATTAAAAACAGACAGTACATTTTTTGGTTTACTGATGGTGGTGACATTTCTATATTCTACAATCACCGAAGTTGCCAGGAAAAAAATTAACCAAATGTATCAAATCCCAAATGGAAATTCAAACAACTTTCAGAACATGTGAAGCAGTAGCTTCACAGCTTGGTTTTAGAAAGAAGTTTATTTCCTTGTAAAATTTATCAGTTGTTTTATGGAGCTCTCTGGTAAGAGGTCAGAACTGAGAAAAGATTCCATTTCAGGCTATTCATCCGAATTTCTACAGACAGCAACAGTAAGTCCAGTGTCACAGGGGGGGAACATAACATCAGGCTGCCTTCCTGCAAAACAACACTTCAGCTTGGAATTTTACGTGTAATTTTGGAAAGATTCTGCCTTGGCCAGCAAATATTTGGCTATTGATCCAGGATCAGAATGAAACAATGGACAGTTTTCAGGTAATTTGCAGGTAAATACCTTGGCATGATCCATATTGAGTATGTGGTCTGACACAGGTAGCTTTTTGTTTTTACAGCAACTGTTCATTGCCTTAATTAACAAGGCCAATCCTTAATTATCCTGCCTTTAGAAGGCTCAGGGTGTCAGTGCCCTGGCTGGGGCTGCCCCAAGAGCTCTCCTTCACCAGGACTTCCAGTCGTGGGCACATTGGCATCTCTCAGACTAAAAATTTATATCTATGAGCATTGCTTATATATTATTCCTACCAAATTAGCACAAGCCCTGCCCCAGCAGTGGCAGTTTGCCACCAAGGCAAAGCTGTGTTATAATTTTCACTGAAAAGAAAGCTGAATTGAGTTCTATGTCTCGCTGCTTGCACCTGGTATCCTGCTACAAAAGGTGATTTTGGACTTCACCTCTCCTCAATACAGAACTTGAAACTAAAGTATCAGAGAACACATGCTTGCTACTGAGGCATGTAATTTCTTCCTTCCTCTTTATTCTAAAATTATTCCCGTTACCTACTTGATGAAGAGAAAAAAAAAAAAAGCCCAAGCAACCCAAGCTTTGAGTCACAGATTCTTATCTCAGGGACCCAGTTCTCAGGCAGCACTGAAATGCATGCTATCCTGTCAGACAGAAAATAATTTCTTGTTCCTGAATAACAAAACATGTATTTACTACAGATACTGTTTCAGCCATTTAAGAAATATTTTTATGCTTTGCTTTTGTCATTTTATCAATGCTCTATTTGTGTTCAATAGCATCCTCCATTGTACAGAGCAGCAGGATGACAGACCCAATCACTGGAACTTGACATTAACGTGCTCACATTCCATGGCCACAGCTTGGTTATAAAAGCCATGCAAGAGTGAATTTAATACATGGCAGAACACCAGAATTTCTTTTTGTTTGTTTGTTTGAAATTCTACAAACCATCTCTCTGATCCTGAATAGCAACCAGGTCCAGAAAGTTTCCTCTCCTTCCATTAAGCTGGTTTTGTTCATTCTCCTCTGACCACGGCCTCCCAAAGGACCAGGGATGATTTCTCCATCACTGCCTGCACCTGCTAAACTTGAAGATCAGAAGTACTTCTTTGCAGACAAAAATGTTTCTAATTTTCCATCACTAATATACGATTATTTATACAGCTCTACCAGCAAAGAGGAAAATGGGAATTCAAATTCATTGAATATGACATCAACACCATCATTGCTCCAACAAGCCCATTCAGTTAAGAGACAAAATGAGCTACAGTAAAAATTCCTTTAACTACTGGGAAATTCCTATTTACATGAGTATGCCAAGCAGTGCTGTCAGCAGCTGAGGTGCCCCAGGTCACCTGCAACCATCAGAATTTTACAGACAACGGCTCTGAAGGCAAAAGGATAACACTTCATCATTTTTAATTTGCAGGAAATTGCTTCCATGTAAGTTACTGTGTAAAAATACATTCAAATTTGGGAGGGACTGTGCTTTAAACATGGTTCAAGCTAAAAGAATTAAAATGTGACATGACACAGTGGCAATTACTGCAGTAAATGAAAGGGTCAGCTGTTCTGCGCTTTCTAAAAGGAGGAGGCAAACATCTAACGAAGAAACAAAATCCATAAAAAGTTTGCAACCCATAATTTTGTATCAATGGACATAGATCTCACAGACCAGAACACTGAGCCTTCTAGCACCAGTATTCTTTCAGCCCAGGGACAGAAGCAAGGCCACACAAAAGTGACTTTGTACACTTGGACTGGGCTGCAGCCCCCAGGACCTGCTCGCGCTGACAGGAAATAGCCGCTGCCTCGAGCCTTCATCTACCCACGTGAAACAGAGACCACAGACCAGCCTCTGTTCTCTGCTAATTGTCAACATCTGCTCTGCACAGCTATGAATAATTTTATGCCACACAAAAAAAATCTCTCCTACTGACTCCAAAGGCTGTTGGGTTTGTGTTTTTCTTTTTTCTCTTTTTGAAGGCGAAATCTGACGCTGAAGTTTGGCTTCTAGGTTAAGATTTGCATTCTTCTGAAAGATGCCATTAAAATGGAATTCAGGGCAGGTTGGAAAAGCTGATGGTGCTGGTTATTCCTTTCTAAAGTCAGGTGGCCAAACAAATGTTGGCAGTTGAGATAATAGATTATTTTCAAATATTGGAGAGAAACAGAGCACCAGCCCACTGGTGGAGGTAGCAACCTCCATGAGAGGTAGCTGTGATCCCTCTGACTGCTTGATTCATGCCAAGTACAACAAACCTCAACTCAAATATCTCAGCCCTAAAAAAGGGAGGATGCTGATGTACCAATGGACACATTCAGCAGGACCTGAGTTTCAGTTCAGAGAGGAAACCCATTTGAGGACAGCTTAGCAGCACTGCCACTTGAAACCTCCACTTTCCTGCTCTTTCAAGTGAGCCATCAGGGGTTCTAAGATTGTCAAACATTTGAATGTAGCAGTTTCTAATTTACTTTCATCTCACAATCACAGACTTATTTATCTATTTATAGTAGAAGAGTGCCAGTACGAAAGGTGTGGCTAAAACTCCGGGGCCGTGGCCACGCTACAATTTTACATGGTCACTAGGCCTGGCTAAAAAGGGAGAGGAGAAAGGAAAAAGGGAGATGCACATCAGCCTGTCTGCAGCCCTCATTAGCAATGGGGCTCTCCATGAGCAGGAGAAGCAGAAGAATGGAAGGAGAAATAATTAAAGAACAAATCACAAGGGCAGTCAGTCCTTGCCAGCGTAGTTCTCAGACCAATTTCCAGGGCCGGAACACAACGTGATAAAGCTTTCTCAACTGGCTCCTGCACAAAGCAGAGGTTCACTCTTGGCTGCATGTAGGACAACACTAGGAAAAAAAGTCTTTTCTCCTTCAGCTGAAATACTCAGGAAATGCACAGAAGGAACAGAACACCGAGAACATAAAGCTAAACATGCCTCTTTTAGTGTCTACACTAAAATGACTATCTCTCCTTCTGGCTTCTATGATAACAGAGCAGAGATTTCCCTGCAGTTTCCCAGCTGTAAATGCTGTGACAGCTCATTTGCTTCTTGCTAGCTTGGGTTCAGTATCACCTTGCTGGCCTGGCAGTGCCCCAAGTGAAGTATGTAGAAGTGTGTGAGCATTTGGACTGTCTGGTTTCTCTCAGAAACATTAAATCCCTTTTAAATGCAATTGCCAACCTGGTGACCAATTTACCTCCTTCCTCTGAGGCTTGACTGCAAGAGAGGATTTCATGAACACAGAATTGTTTTCTCCTGAATATTAAGATGACTATTCCTCTCCTACTTTCTTATGGGTGGTTACATTTAAATTTCTTCATTAAAAACTACTAAGCAATCTGCTCCTTGCTAAATGAATGGACAATTAAGGATGTGGTGAACTTGTGGCTCTTCTGTGAAGCATCAGGGAAAGATAGGGGGGAAGAGATGAAACCAAGAATGAAATGAGAAAGTGAAAGCTGCTGAGTGCTGTCACAGCCAGAACAACCAATTCCAAAAGTTGAAGTGGAAGAACATGGCAAAAATGAAACATAACAACAAAACACATGAAAGAAAATACAGAGTATACAAGTACAGAGTGTAAGGTCTGCCCATACAGTCCCAAAGTCCCCAAAATTACACAGTGTCAAACCAATGGGTTTCAGAAAAATAAAAGTCTGGAATGCATGCTCAAAATACATTTCAATTGTCAGTGAAACTATTAGGTGATATTAAGCACAAACTCAGACCCTGTTTTATTAGCTTTTAAGACAGAACATGGCAAAGGGGCGTAAAAACGTGTACAAATCAAACCAGAGGCAGAAGCATTTGTATAATATGTGCAGTCTGATGTAAAAAAATCAAAAATGCCCAAAAAACCAACCCCCCCCAAAAAAAAGGAAAACAAAAAGAAAAAAGCAAGCTTAACGAGATGCATTGTTGACAGCACACCTGTTTTGTCTTTTGTGGCTAGATAAATCCTCCAAAGCTACAAAGATTAAAACATTCTTTTAAGTACAGTTTGAACTATTCACTAGACAGCAAGCAGTTTCCACAATTTATCTTTTCTACTTCATAAAATAATCATAACCCTGAGATTCATACATTCATGATTATATTTATTTCATTCTGACATTATTACAGTATAGGTATGCAAAGAATTATCCAAAATAAATATAGACCTCTTGGCATTCTCTGGAATTATACACCTGAAAATAATAATTTCTTTTACTATACAAACCTTCTGAACACCTATCTTTTATGTTGACAGGCACAATTCAGATCCACTCCAGTAAACTCAACACCATAAATGAATGGTACCAAATTAGCCTAATAAAAAGAAGTCTGGTAACATCTGCTTTTTCTGTTTCAGTAGCTCTGAAGAAATCAAAGTAATTTACAGCAACTCCTGAGTCCTACTCTGCTTCCCAGCAGCATTTGCTTTTATATATTCTCTATATTCTTTGCATTTATATTTGTAGCTCTGTAGCCCATTATTGTACTTGTAGCCAGCCCCAATACTTCTCCCTTCCCTGACAGGCAGAAAGACAAAATACATTCCAGAGGCCCCAGGCTGGGCGTCCAGGGCCCCTTTCCTGTCCTGGCTCTCTGGAAGCCAAGGTTGAAGGCAGCTCTTGGAGACCCATTTTCATAAACAGAGTTTAGCTCCTATCTAAAGGGGGGAGGATTCACAAAAGGGTTGAACTGAGGAGGAATTACCTCACCACTTACGTCTCTAATTGGGGATTTCTGTCAGTTATGCTAATTTGCTAAACTGATCAAACTGTCTTCACCCCGTGCAGGAGTGGGCATCTTCCAAACCTGCCCCATGGAGGTCTCCAATAAAAACCAGCCTTTATTCTACCTCCTATACTGATATTGTCTCCAAAGTGTGTGGTTTCATTTTGAGGTTCTTTAAGGCATCAGTGGAACTGGATATGCTACTCACCCTTAGGATGATGAAATTGCCATAAGTGCACAGACAAATATCCATTTTTTATGAAAAAGGACACACTGTTCACAGCTACACTGAGCCAAGCTAACGCACTGAAAAGCTCACTGTGATTTATTTGCACAATTTCAGCTCAAGAAATTCTAATCCCAGTCCGTTTGGTCAAGACTGTAAAAACAGAATAAAAATCCCATATCTCTGTCACACTTGTACTAAAGAAAAAAAATACATAAAAACTGAATTACTCATGAAATCTGGATTCTTATGCTCCAAAGCTGTCAGATTGGACAATGAATTTGGCTTTTTTACAACATAGAAAGGAAAAATATAAATTCAAACATAACAGTATAACATATATTGTTAATACTTGTGAGAGGATATGGTGGATGTAAATATTTTAAAACTCAGCTTCCTTAAGCAGTTAAAAAATTAGAAAAGCAACAACTACCGTGGAGACAAATGTCAAACATGGCAGGGTGAAGACACTATAAAAAAGTATTAAGGAACAAAGTCTTGAGTGTGACAGGTCAAATAGAATGTGCTTAACTCATGCTCATACACAATTTTTATAACAGTGAAAAACTGTTCAGTGTGCAGTTGCAGGAGACGAAGAAATGTTTCTTTTTCCTATGTATAAGGCTACAAGAGGGAGTTGCATTGCAGATAAAATATGTTTGAAATCCATAATTTTTGTTACAGAAGAAGCCACATTAAAAATACTTCTCTTCTTTTTTGGAATCAGCAGTTTCATTTTCAAATTCAAAGAAAGCAAGTTACGTAAGTGAAGGGTGTATCAGCTCTGTGCTCTCACATATGGACAACCAACTGAAAAATAAACATCACTGAATTGGAAATGTCCATTTGGAGTGGGTTTTTTGTTTTGAAAGGAAAAAAATGTTAGGGCTACTTCAATATCTTATCTATTACTTTAAAATAAAGACTGGATTTTGTCCTTCAAAAAGAGGCAAAAGTGTATTTCCTTAAACTATAAAAGGCAATGATATTGAAGCTCAAAGTGAAGCTTAAGGGCTGTTTATTTGGAAGTCAGCACAAGCACATCAGCAGGATAAATATGGCAGATCAAACAAGAGTTAAGTGGAGCACTCAGAAACTGGAAGCTACTAGTTAGCTCCATCCATGTCCTTAACTGCAGCTCTAAATCAACAAATAGGTCTTCAATTTATTTTAACATCTTGCCCTATTTTTCAAAGTAATTTTCAAGAGTACTGAGGAGAGATAAATGGCAATAATAACTTGGAAAGGCAATTATGCATTTCTGAAAATTCAGTCCTGGACAGTTTTTCTTTACACTTGGTATTACCTGTCCATCTCCTACATCAAATGTCTACAAAAATGGCATTTAGGATGCAAATCTGTTGCATTCCCTATTGGTATCATTAATTACTAAAAATACAAGAAAATATCATCAGCTGGAACAAATTATAGCTGACACAGAAATAGCATTTTCCTGCCAGTTTCATTTCTATGTCCATCAAAGTCATATCAGGCTTTTTCTGCCATACAAGAATCCGTCATGCTGTAATGCTGCATTCATCAAGAACATTTTGGAATAAAGTCAAACTTATTGTAATCACAAGTCCCTTTTATACTATATTACAATATTTCTGTCCCATTTTAACATTACCATGTATTATGAGCCACATTCCAGCCTTGTTTAATCATGCAAATTATCAAGCAAGATATGAAGAGGAAAAATCCAAGTTATTTAACACTCCTTCCCCTATGGGACACCTTTAAACTCATGCAAAACTGCACACACACAAAGCACAAGCTGGATACATTTCTGAATTCCAGCAAACCTGTTTCTAAGTTCAAAATATGTGACCCTGAGCTGCCTTTTCATAAAGCCTCACTGGGAAGTTCTAATTGTGCTCTGAGCTCACAGATGTGGCTAAGCCACTTCTCATTAAACTTCCTAGAATTCCATCAACCCTTTGACATGTATTTTCACATGTAAATATAAACACTGTCAAGCTTGTGAAACTTTGGTTCATTCTCCTCCAGAGGAGAACAAGGATCAACCAACCACAAAAGGAAGCAGCTAGTTGTTTTTTTTATATGGTACAGGCTCAATCCCATACAAATCCTGGAATCTGCTGTAATAACCAGTAACTTTGGCTGTTTCACTCAGCAGAAAAACATCAGGACTTCACCATTAATGCCACATTTTTAGATAATATGGGTCAAGGAAGAGGAAACAGTGATCAAAAAAATCCCAAGGAGGTGTTGAGTGTCTTTTTATTGAAAGACAACAAACACAAGTGAGCCATTAATAGTGGCAAAAATGGGGGGAGGGAGGGAGGGAGGGAGAGGATGGAGGGGATTTCAATCAGCCTTTTCATGTTTTATTCATTCTTAAGTAAGAAAGCCTTTCCCTCTGGCCAATTTCTGCCTTTACTAACATAGCCAGACAACAGGCATTGCACACATCCACTGCCAGGTTGCTGCCTTGATTATTATTTCAGTTGTGACATAAGGACAGCCAACTCAAGCACTAATAAAGTGGAATTTTCTGTCTGCAGGTAGACAAAACAGCTGCTGTAAGCCAGAGATATTCAATCCGTGGCCCACCTGGAAAATTCATCCTACTTGCAATCTACTCCCAGCAGCTTTTGCCCGCTAAGAAGTTCCCAGTTGGGCCACATGATGATAATGGAATATTGAACTTATGCACTGAATTTGTCCAAAAGGTCCAGCCATGCTGTCAGGTCCTTCTTGCCTTTAAAATAAGCTGCATGCTCTGACTCCACCACAATGCTGGAACTGCTTCCAAATTGAGCATCTGTAGTAAATGCTGATTTGTAGCATGAATCTTTATCAAATATTAATGCAACTCTAATATAGGAAGACTTAGTAAGTAGCAAAGCACAGCTTTTAAAGCTGTCAGTGAAATGTAACAGGCATCTTTTAGAGCACAGAGAGGTGTGTGCTATGAAATGTTAATTATTGCTCTTCTGTCAGGCAGTTGGCAGAGATTATTGCTAAGAACTACAAATCACCTGTGACAATTTCCAGATTTATCCAACACCAAGAGCTCCAAGATAACCTGCACAGTCCAGCATGTATCAGGAAGTCATACAGACACAGCCATCCAGAACCACTGTGGCTTTTTTAGACAGTTATTTATCTACATTTTCACAATCCAGCCTTATCATCCACAGGCCCTTCCTTTTGGCAGGAGTCTCCTCACGAGTCACTCTAAGTTTGCTGCCTCCTTCCTAAGTGAACAACCACGTGAAGGGGTGGAAATGTCTTGTCTTTGAGGAGGAAAAAATGATATGTCAGCTGGGATTGTGCTTCAGGCTGAACAAAATACTTCCCAGGCCGAGAGACTAAACTAACCTAAAGCAGTGATTTACCAGATGAGGACATGAACTCAGCTCTTTTACCTACAGTCAGCAACAGTCCTTAAAAATCACTTGCATAAATATTTGTGCAATTAATCCAACCTTAAAACCATTCAGAACTTTTCACTTACACAGCCCAGTAAACATTTCCAGTGTAAAAGAAGGGCTGCACAATCAAACCTCAGTCACATTTACAAGCACAATTTGGACTCGGATATCCCGTCGGATTAGTTTTAATCTACATTTTTTACCACTTACTGCAACATCAAAACAGCCAGTTCTCTTAATTTGTTTGTTCATTTTCTTCCTGTACCTGTCACTGTGATCTGCACTGACTGAACAGTTACAATTATCCTTTTTTATTTGTTTTCTTTTTACTCTTGGCCAGAAAGAGCAAGTCTTCCAGAACACATGTATTTAAGGTTTAGATCAGTATACCCATAAAAGTGTGGTTTAATCACCTGTCATTTATGCAGAAGATAGCATTGAAGAAGCAAATATTGATCTTTTAAAAAGTTGGTTTTTTCATTACCATGCTCTCTTTGTATTCTCTCACTCCCACCACTCTCTCTGGGGTATATATTCTGAAATTTCATGCATACCATAAAGTATCTTTGGAATGTTACAGTATAATTGTTTAGAGAAACATTTAATGGATGAGTAAGCATCAAGAGGCCAGGGCTAAGGGAAAAGTTAAAATGCTGGTAGCATTTTGTATTGAAAGGTCTTCTCAGCATGAAGACTGGGGATGGGCATTTGATCCAAAAATCTGGAATTGACTCAAGCAGTTCAAACCCAGCATCCAGCACAGAGATGTCTGAAGGCACTTCCCAAAACATCTGCCTCCAACCACAGCTCCCAAACCCGGCTTTGGGCACTGCCCAGCAGAGCAATCCAGTGCCACAGGATATTATTTGATCAATAACATAAACATTATGATAGGTGATGACATGATCTTGACAATTGGCTCTTTTTCCTTTTTGAATTGGTCTCTTGGTTTCCCAATGCCCAGCACAAATAATCTGCATGTGCATGGTGTGGAAATGCAGCAGAAGTGACTGGAAAGAGCTGGGCACTGAGTACAGAGACAGCAAAAAAAGCTAAACATGCTTTCACTACAGCAATCTGCTGCAGACAATGTGCTGTAAATTAAATCAAATTTTCCTGAATTCCCTGAAGGACTGCTCCTCTTGAGATTCTACACATTCATTAGCACAAGTTCATCATTATAGTTTTTTAGGGTTTATGTACTGAAGAGAGTTTAAAAAAAACACACACAAAATAAAGCATATGATATATCAGGGTAGATGAGTGAGACCTTAGATAATTGATTAATATCTTGATTATTAGAGTACAGCTGAAATGGCTTTTCCTCCCAATTCCTCCTGTGCCCCATACTGTTTTTAAGTAAGAAAAAGCAAAATAATTATCCCTCTACCTGAATTTCTAACCAGGAGATGACAAAAGCAGAAGTGCCACGTGCTCACAGAAACCAAGCAGGTCTTTTAGCTCCAAAGCTGGAAAAGCCAAGCTGCCCCAGGCCTGTGTCACAGCTGAAGCTTGTCTGATAACTGGGCACTTAAATCTCCCTCCAGGGGCATCCTCTGAAGCTTAACAACATACGAGGTGTAGCTGGTACAGCACAACTTCTCCAAAACTTCAGGCACTCATGGAATTCTCAGAAATCTCCTGTCTTTGAGGAACTTCTGTTTCTGCATTCAGCTTAGTGGAGAACAGGTAGCACATTAAAAAATGAGGAACACACAAATAGTGTGAATCTATAAAGCTCATCTTGTTAAACTCATGGCAAGTACCACAAGTTCTGCTAGTTCCAAACCCAATGTTTGATCCAAAATTCCCAATCTACCTGTAAATTGTGTGACTCTAAATTATATGTAAAAATAACGCATTTATTAAGGCTTTAAGAGGTATTTGCAGCATGAAAGACTGCAAGGGAATTCCCATGTCATCATATTTGCATCCTACTCTTGCAAACACAATATTAAATAATCTCTTCCAGAACACATTGATTCCCATCTTATTTAAAACAAGGGTGTTTTGGTTTTTTTTTTTGCATAATTTCAAAATCAGAATATTTGCTTTAATTTTCCACTTAATTCATCAAAGATCCGGTGGCCATTTAAATAAAACACTTCAGATTGTGTAGGACAAGCTTTTACATCCTCAAGCCTTTCCTTCTCTTCACCAGCACAGTGATCCAGATGCTGTAGTCAGATAAATACACTGGTTTAAATCTGTATTTTTTTCTAATACCACACTCACAGGCAAATCCAAATATTCCTTGGGTAACTTTTTCTGTAATTACTTTCCCTTGGTGAATTACAGGGAGCTGTAATACCACTGGTGATTTTAAAGCAAGGTCTGTAGATTACTCCTTGTGTTACAACGACCATAGCAGGGCCTGTTAATGTTTTTTTGGAGTTAAGCGAACACAACTGAGTTTATAATGAAGTCTAACAAATAAGGTTATGTTAATCTTTTCAACCACTTAAATCCAGGGAAATCAAAACCAAATGTCTTTCTAACACAGCATCCCAAACCCCAAGCCCAAATACTTGGATCTCAAAGCCTGCTGGGATGGTTTCTGCAAACCATCCATTAGATTTCTTCTATTCTGAACAACATTGCTCCACAAGCTGGATTGATTTCTTCCACAGCTTAACTTGTTTTTGCCAAAGTCTCTTTTAGTCACTATTTTAGTTCAGCATTGGCCTCCTGCCTAATGAAACAACTGTTCTTTATGCCAAAACTGTCATCTTCAGTTGCACAAGATGCATCTCACTTACAAACAATGTATAATGAGCCCAATGTTTAATGCCTGAAGAACTGCTGGTTTAAAATGATCCTAAGCAAAACTTAAACAGATACAGGAGTGGTCAGTACCTTGGGTGGGAGAAGAATCATTCTCAAGAATGATTTTTTTTCCCTTTTGTATTGAAATCCACTTTTTGAAAAGAAAACCACAAATTTGGAACATGGAAGCATATGCAGTTAACACAGGCAGCAGGGAGACATGTAAGGCTCACTCCAAACCTGAAAGCTCCATTCTCACTCAGTGTGAGGTGACTGCTCTGTAATGATCACCTGCACCATAACCTTGGCTTCTCTTGAACAAACTATGTTTAAATATGAGAATCTGATAACCTTAATAAGTTATCAAGTATTGCTTATGACTGAAAAAAATCCATCCAAATAAACCTCTTATGCTACTTTCCTGCTGTAATTTCAGGCAGAGCTGAAGCAAAGATACCTGTGTAAGAAGCTGTTCCTGGCTGAGGTTATTGATCCAGCGAGTGTATCTCTCAGTAGAGTCCAGTGGCTCTCTTCTGACTTGGCAACCAATAATCTAAAGCAAAATGACATCAATCCCCTAGGTTAAACTGCTGTACACCCACGTGGCAACAAAGCAGCATCACAAAATAAACATTCAAAACATGGCAACTCCAAGAATTATCTATACAGTCCTTACTAGCCCCCTTCTATGTTCAGAAGATAATATGGTACAGTTGCTCTGTTCAAATGTTAAATAGTTACAGACTTTAAAGGTCTCTAGAAATCACTGAGGAGTATCTTTCCAAAAACCTCATTCTTGGGATTATTGGAACCATTTTGGTTGAAATTTTCAAAGGAAATTTTCCATAGGCAGACATCTAGAATGCAAAATTTCAACCAAAAGTTACCCCAGCAAATGAAAATTGGAACTTGAGTAACACCAGACAATCCTGCCAACAGTCCCATAACCTATAATACCCCCCATTATTTTTAATTAATATAAAATAACCAAAATCCCCTTCATATTCTGATTTGTTTTGTTCATGGCAGAACAGTGTAGACACCTCATTTTGATTTGGCCACTGAAGCACTGTACACCCATTTGAGCAGTATCTCCTTATGTAATACTGTTCTGTAGCTGCACAGGTTAAATACTAATTTAAATATTATTATGCCAGTAGGTTTTCAGAAAGCTTCCAATATGTATCAGAGAATATCAGCAGGATTACATATGACCTGTATCTGCACAGACACATATTAATGCAATTTCATAGAAGCACTAAACTGCTTACAAATCTCTGATTAGTCAAGGAAAAAGCTGAGGAGAACTCCAGGAGTGGGATTGGACAGAACTCTGCTGTTTGCTCCTCCTGCAGTCTACACAAAACCTCCAGGGCACCACAGGACTTAATTATTTATGCAAAGTAAGCTGATACTGTTTTGTACCCACTACTGCACTCCCATCATACTGCAACTCTCCATTTCTCTCCCTGATTTTGATGGTGCTTCCCACTGAGGATGTGTTTGTCCACTGAGAACTAACGCCACAGGGTTTTAGTGTTTCTGAACACTAATTTCCCATAATCAAATTCTGTTCAAGAACAGGTGGGAAACTTCCTTGGTTTATTTTCCACCCCAAGCATTCATAAATCTTCCAGGTATCCTTGTTTGCAGAGCTTTATACTGCAGAGAGATGTGAGCAGTCAGGCCAGAGCTCCGCGTGTGCAGTTGTGAATACTTTTGATGTGGGAACAAAAACACCATGAGAAGATCTTGCTGGGGGACTGCTGGCAATGAAACATCACAATTTAGAGTATGATTAAATACAATCAAAATAACAAGCATGGAGAAAAAGAAAATGTTATTTGCTTATCCCATAAGAATAAACCAGAATGTCTCTGAACTGGGAAATGTTTCCTCAATGACAACAACAAATTACTGTGGAAAGCTTGAGTCCTCATCCTAACTTAACCCTCATATTACAGCTAAGTAATACTAAGATATTTTCAGAAGGTTAACCTAAAATTCTGTAAAACTGAAAATCAATTAGAAGAGTTCATAGAGATGTTTTAACTGTACAGCACACCACAGAGATAAAAACCTGCAAAAGTTCTGTCAGATGTACATGTATCCTGTGCTGCAAGGATGATTTTTATTTTAAAATAGAACTCTTTATAGTATTCACTAATCAAGCCCTCATTAGCCTTCTCTTGCATGTCCTAGGTTTTTCTAACTTACTAAGACACTTTACAAAACTCTGCATAAAAGGTAAAACTGAAAAATTACCTTTGTTTTATATGTCAAGCTATTCTATAACAGCACAAGATGGAAAGTCAGTTTCTTTATTTAAAGAGTCACAGTGAAGCTGAACAGATACAGAATATAAAGAGTTTTCAAAAGGTGAGAGATTAAAAAGGAGAATTTCAAATCTGTTTTTCTAAAAACCTGGTTTTCAATTACAGCCAAGTAGGAAGTGCAGTCATCTCTTTCCTGGCAGCTTGAAATTTAAATTAGAAGCAGAGGACAGAGTTTCACATTTTTATATTAATTTCTGAGCAGACTGATAATTTCATAAATGCTGTTGGAAATTTAAGCAAACTAAAGTAAATGTTGAATCCAGGTGCTCAGCTAAAGAACTGCAATTCCCTGAAGTCCAAAGAATAACTGGTTCAAATCCCAACACCTCACACTTGAAGAGAAAATGGAACAGGTTTGATCAATTATCTCTACACACACAAGGAGAGGTGAAGGCAGACAGAAGAAGTGCTATTAAATTGGATCCAGCTCTTTTCTGAATTATACATCACTGATTGTAATTTCTAGAGTTTGACTTCAAGTCTTAGCCAAAATTCCCTCCTTCTTCCATCTAGCCACACAGATAATTCCACTGCATGCTCCAGTTTACTTCCCTGAATTTTGGCTCATAACACTGGTTCTCTACTTACTGTATTGTAGGTCTTAAAATGCTTTGAGCCTTTTGAATTGAAAAAAATTAGGAAAAAATCCTCATCAAATAAAGTCGTTATTTAGGAATTACTGGTATTGCAGTGAGAAAAATCAATGGGTTACATTGAATTTAGCCATAATTTGGAGCACGATCTTTGCAAATGTAACTTTGCAACACAACAGGAAAATTGCTGCAAACGCATTAACAATGTGCTGTAAGAAGAGCTGTTTGCACTCCCCTCTGCATAAGACCTGCTTTCTTTTCATTTGCAGAACCAGCACCACTCAGGGCCACTTTTATCATCATTTAAGCAGTCTGTTTTACAGACAAATGTGAAAATTGCCACGATGCAATCAAGTTTATTTCTAGATCCTCAGCCAAACAAAGCCCACACCTTTCTGCACTTCAGCTGTACCATTCCCCTCCCAATGGGACTCTGACACGTGACTGGGATTTTTGACTTGTGGTTGCAAGATAAACACCACCAAGCTGAGCCTTTGATTCAGCATCTGCAAAGCCCAGCTCATGTAACCAGCTTCTTTCATTCAATGAAAATCAGATTATTTAGAGTACAAACAGCTTCCTCCAGCTCCCCTGTGTAAGGTGTGGCAGCACAAGCAACTGCACACTGGTTCCATTTCCTCCATGTCTCATAGAGGTTTTATATTCCCTTCAGTATTTCCTTAAGAGTTTTCAAACTGAAGTTAAAAATTTTTCACTGTTGCTTCTCTCATAACATTTAAAATACTTTGATAAAAATCTTTCTGGCCTATATTACACCTAATCATTCCTTCCAAGAAACTCTGCATTAGAAATATTCTTTTCAGTATTTTGAGTATCTGTTTCTATGCAAAAATAGAGTTCATCCAAGTTTCACTTTTTGATCTAATTAGACAACTTATTAGACATCTTATTAGACAACATACACCTGTACCAAGATTAAACTATGCAAAATATACAATAAATGCAATAGGCTTCTTATTCCAACTGGAAACTTGCTGAAATGCAATATTAATATTATTTGTATAGGAAGCAGTAACAGGAACAATGAATAAAAGAAATTTCTGGCTCGTAGAAAAGGACTATGGCAGTTCAGGAAAAAGGAAAACTCATCAGGAGAGAAATCATGACAATCCTTTCTGCTACCATAGCAATGAGGTGATTTGCTTTCTAGACAGACAATTACTTTTTTAATGTATTAAAGGTAAGTTAGAGCTCATTTAGCTTTTGATTTAATTGCAATCAGCATTGGTCTCTCTGGAAAAAATATAAAAGAATTTATCCTTTATTACAGCAAGAAACAGGAAGAACAGTAAGAGCATAAAATTTAATTTTTATTTTTTTATCTTAATACCAACAAATGCCTACACTGAAAGGCAACACAAATACATTTTAAAAACAGAAATGGCTTAAAATGAGATCTGTGGGAAGAAGTGGCCAAATACAGGATCAGCTTGTGGCCCTACAGTCCTGCTTCATCTACAGCTTCTCCAAAAGCCTTCAGTATCTGCCAGTTCTGTCTAGATGGTCTCAGACAGGAGTCAAAATAGCATTACAGGTCTGCATTTAGGCACCCGAATCTCTCTTCTCTAATAACTCTAACATGTCACACAATTAGGAGTGGAGTTAATGAATTGTATCTAAATAACATTATCAGAATGAATGTCACAGACATGTTCTTTATGCCACTGCATTGAAAACCTTTTCAGGAGTTAGACACCTATAAAGCCAGTCCAATAAGATTATCATACAATTACAACAACACAAATAACAATAGTGAAAATAACTATGAGGTTCTCCAGGTCACAGTACCCTGGAAATAAAAATCCAATGAGCACATTCAGTAAATTCAGAGTTATGCTCATGTTCAGAGGAACTGGGCAGGATTACTACATCCATTACCAAATCCTCCTTGGAATCCCCTATTGATGCCTTGTGAAGGCTGACCCAGAGCAGAGGCTGGACAGAGTTAAAGAATAANGTCACTGTCCTGTGAGGTACAAAACTGCTCCACTGAAAAAAGAGTATTTCAGTGCCTTATCTGAGATGTGCAAACCCCAGCACTCTGTGCCCAGGCACTGACATGTCAGAACTTGTTCCAACTTTCACTAGTGGTTTTGAAATGCAATATTCAGGTGGAGACGTTTCTTATTTTCATAATTTCAGAGTTTTATATTTTGCCTTGCACATTTAAGTGGAAAAGGAAGCGGGTGAGAGGAAACAAAGTTCAAATGAGTTGGCAATAATTAAAACCAATGCGTTTTCTGCAGATGTGGTGTTTTTGAGTTTTTAATCACTACAACTTCCTTTACCACAAAGAATCTTCCTTATTCAGGAGGCAGCCTATGGGTCAGAACCCACCCGTTGTACTAAAGAGGAAATGAGGATGAAAAAAAGAATTGGTCTTCAATTTTATCCCAATATTTTCCCCCCTTGTTTTAAAAAAAGAGGAAATGAACAAAGACAGCCAAAAGCATAAGCTCTCCACAAGGCAGTGGACGTGCAAACACACACAGGAGTTCTTCATATACTGTATCTTCTCTTAAGGAATTTTATTATGGAAACAGGTATTGGAAAAATATGCATTTTAGCATGAAAAAATCCATGGCTTTCTGTACAAAATAAATGTAAATTTCAAAGGTTATACAAAGTACAAAACTGCATTCTACATTCTGAGGAAGAATGTGCAGTGTTGTGTTTCATTTTAGAAATATGACAAAATGATGTAAACCTCCTTGAAGAGAATGTAATTAAGTACTTAGTGATGCTGTAATTAGAAAAATCATAACATCTGATCCTAGATAATGTTCAGTGAAAAGAAAGATTATCCAAATAATGAGTAAAAAAGAGAGGATTATCTCTAGGGCACAACACCTTTTTCCCCAATATGGCTCTTTATGAGAGCCCACAGATGGAAAAATCCTACACCAAAAACTAATAAGAGTTATTTACCTTACCCTGAATGTTTAAGAGCAGCTTTAGTTAATTAAGCCCACATCTTTTGTGTTAAGGAAAGGTAGATGTCACTTCTGCTGTCTCCAAACTCTACTTCAATTATTTTTATTGTAGTAATTTTATGCAGTAATTTCCTTTAAGAAAGATTTTGTGATCACCATTTAATGCAATTAAAAAGAAAAAATAAACTAAAGAAATATTTGTATGTGGTTCAAATCTTTCCAAAATTGTATACTGCAGGAAGAAGGTAGTAAAATGTGTTTCCTCTCCCAATCATTTCCAAGGGAGGAAACTGTTCTTCAAACCATGACACCTGTGAGGTAATTTGCATTAGGTGTAAATATACAAAATACACCCTGGTGTATTTAAAGCATGTTTTAAAAATTATAAAATATGTTGATAGTGCTGACTCCCCAAAGAGGCCTTTAGGTCAGATGAATATCCATTTCCACAGATGCTTCTATCTTGGAGCAATCCATATTTAAGAACACCTGTTAAACATTCTACTTGACACTAGTTCAAGTCCAAAGTCCAAAAGAGGATGCTACATGTTTATTTTCAGCACATAAAAAGACAGTAATCAAAAACCAAGGAAATTTGAGTTTTCTTTAGTGAATTTGTATGAAAAATAAGAAGTCAAGTTGGTGTAATCAGAATGAACCCAGCTGAGCATCACAATTTAAAAAGGTGTTGTCACATGTGTGAATTCATGAACTTTGAACATGACATTTTGGGGAAAACTTCAAGTAAATATCATTCAGAGATACCAATTTATTTTGGCTGTAGCTGCACAAAGTCTGATTGGATTGCAACAGTTATCACCTCAGCAAAACATCTGAACACCAGGAGGAGGGAATCTTGATCTTCAAACATTTTATGCTTCAGACATAGTTTTAAAGATGAAATATATTTATATGAATGAAATACATTACAGCCAGACTTTCATAAATATCAAACTCCAGTAATCACAATCATTTGATGGGGTTGTTGGCATGTGGAGGCCATTTTAAACACAAATTTAATGACAAAGCTGTGTCAGTTGGGCTGTTTCCCATTTGGGCTATTTGATTCAATGTAGAACAGACCAAGGCTGACATAGTAACTTTGAAAACGCTCTGTGGTTTTTTCCAGAAATACCAAATTTAAAAAAATCTTTAAAGAAGCTGCCTAATAAAAAGCAAAGACACAGCTGAATTCCAGCAGATCTGGACAATACACATGGAAAGGCCCAATTACCAAAAATGTAAGAATTATACGCTCACATTGTCAAAGAAACAATTTTCATATTCTCCAGTGCAAAAGAGAAAAGAAATCATATTTTTTCCTGTGAACATACTCCAATGTCACCACTTCTGAACAAAACCTTCACACAACTGCTGCTTTAGTTCCTACCCTCCACACCAAGAGAAGATTACTGAAATATAATAAATTACTTTTAAAAGCCTCTAATGACAATTTCCTGAAATGAAATCTATAAATGTTTTATAAGTATCTATATTGGGTAGCCTTAATTCAGAGTTACATTTTCCACATGCTGGAGAAGAATGTAAAAGACTTGGTAGTTTGATAATAGTGTGCAGTAAAAGGGAACTGAATTTTAAAAAAATTCTGCTGACTAGAATAATTAAGACTAATTAATGAAAATATTCCTCTGGACATGTTTTTCTCCCACATAAAAAAATCAACTGATGTTGGACAATCAACAACTGCATGTAATCACCTCAGGAATATAATCTCATTTTCCCTTCTGTCTATACCAAAGATAGACCAGAGCCTCTTCAGATCTACTCAGCCCCTTTTGGTGGAGCAAATTCCTGCTAACAGGTTTATGCAAACAAATTTGATTTATCATCCAAGACATGGCAGTACTCAATTAATGTCTCTTCAAGAGCTGTTGTATGAAATAATTCTTGTATTAAAATTAACCTCTACAGGCAGTGCTTGCTGGGACAGGCCCGGGCAGCACACGCTGATCAGTCTTAAACATGCAGAGTAAGGGAGGCACAAGGTGCAAATTAACTAAGGAGAAAAAAAGAATTATTTAAGGTCTATGAAAAGAAGATTTTAATCGACTTCACATCTAAAATAAAAGCACTTATCAAAGGAAAATCTGCTAAGCTATATGCCACAGCGGGAGGACAAAGCATTTAAGTGGAGATGGTAAAACCTGGACTTCAGAATTAAAGACACACAATGAGAGAAGATCACCAACAACCTCGCTGAACACAGGAAGGATGAAAATTAAATAGAGGTACAGAATTGAATTTAAATGGAGGACAGAGAGGTAACATTCAGCGTTATGCGGTTCTGGCATACACTCATTGTCTTTTCACACTGCAAAATTACAGAATGAATTGGATCTGATCATTTTAGCCACAAGAAAAGAATTATATGACTCAAACTCGTGCTCTCTAAGCAGAGCACTCTGTAAGGGAGGGAGGAAGGAAAAAATCAGTCTTGCTACTTTCTAACACGTGGCAGAAAGGTGCGACAGGCCCTGACAAGCAGAACAGCACAGGGGACAGTGACATGAAAACAAAAATCTATTATTTTATGACTTCCAGAATTAAAAAATGTATGTTTCCAGACCAAAAGAAAAAAAGAATCCTCTTAACTTCTAAATGTAGTTAATTTGTGAAGTTCAGCAGAAGTGGGAGGGAAAGAGCCAATGCCTTTGGCCTAGAGCTGTGCCTTAAAGAAAGGAGCAGCTCAGCTCTCATTCATCTGCAGATTTCTCCAATTCATTGGCCGATTGTGCAATATTTGTTTCAGCTCTCCCAGGGCAGGTGAACAGCTCGGTGAGCCAGCAGCCCAGGCTTTGTTCGAGTTCACTCAATCCCATCAACTATCTCAGAGTCACATTAACCATCACAGATATGCAGAATTCAGGCAGATAATGCAACAGATAAAAATGGCTTTAGGCACTGCTGCTCTTGTCCTAAAGCCAAGCTACAGAATATGCCAAAAATCTGCTTTAGAGATGCAAAATAGTGAGAATTGCTCACTGAAGAAATGCAAATGGATATTCATGTTCTCTCACATACCCAGGTATCCTACCTGTTTGAGACAGAGGATTGTAATTTCACAACGAACAGAAAGGTGTTCATTGTGACACTGCTACTGATTCACCTCCTACTGAGCCAGAGAAAACAAAAGGAAATAACGTTCTTTATTTCTATTGCCCACATTCTCACTCCAGCAGTTGTTTTCTCACTGAGGTAGGAGACAGTGAGGAAAAGTTTAGCTATTTTATAAGCTCTTTAACGTTCCTCAGTGTCTTCAAGATCATTCCCAGATGCAGTGATTTTCCTCCAGCGTGCCCAGAGCAGGGCCTGCTGGAAGCACCCAGACAACCAAGGAGCAGACACAACTGCCATCCCCCTCTCTCCTTGAAACAAAAAGCTTTGGGAGTTCTCAGAGGGTAACACTCAGCTGAAATTAAATAACAGGATACATGTGAGGCAGAGTGAAAGACTGCACAGTGTGTGTGGTTTGGGAAATAATTTCCTGGGCTACTCCAAAGTTAGAAAGTACTTCTGCAGAACACTAGTATGTACACTAGGTTGGAGCTCCTCCAGAAGAACACAAAATAAGATATGAAGGCACGATTTTTTCAGAATTAAAGGAAATAGAATCTTGAATCTTCCTATTAATTAGCCGAATCTTCTTATTAATTAGCTGCCAACAAAGCATACAGATTCTGTGGTTGGTAAATAAGCAACACCTGGCTTATCCTGGATAAATGGGATAGATGCAGCTTCTAGGGATAAACAAAAACAGCATGATGTCCCCGAGCTTCACAACAGCTAAAAGTAGGGATATGCACTGAGCCTCATATTTCTTAAGCAGAACTTAAGAATTTGTAGCATAAATACATACAGTCTCAAAAACTTGTGTCTTCTAAGAGTGTCTATTTATAGAATTCCTGTCAAGGGGACTTAGAGATGATGTAAAATTGTCACCAGAGGACAAGGTGACAGCAGTCATGCTTTAACAAAAAGCACAATGTATTAGTGATTTGTATTTTGAAATCCAAAATTGAACACTCTGAACACTTCCACTCTACAAGCCTTATTTTTAAAAAGTGTTTCGGATAAGAGCATTAAGAGAATAGCAATTAACTTGCCCTTTAAAGCACTATTAAGGAGTCTGTGATCCAGGAAATGAGACACAAAGGCTGCTGCTGTTACCTCAGCTGTGTTCCAGTACCTGAACCTGGGGCAAGCTTTTGATTTTTCAGAGATGGAGACAAAGGTTTCTTTAAAGAATAATTTCTTGGGAAGATCCCAGAGGCAGCTGATATCTTTAGTTCTGCTGTTTAGTAACCAGGCTTCAAATCAGAGCAAGGCAATTTGCATTTAAGAGTAAAACAAAAGAGGAAGAACCTCAGGGATTAATTAGGACTTAGATTTCTCTTGGTGGGCAAAGCTGGAGACTTTTCCTGCCTGTAGATCAATAGTGACAACAGCAGACTGAAGCCTACAATATCAGGGCCCACTGGGAACACTGGTCGTCAAATCTGACTCCCAGTAACAATCAGCAGGAGTAGGATTAGATCAAAATTTCTGAAATATTTAGTATTTTGTATATTGAGACTGCATAAAGTCAAAAATCCAGGTCAGGAGAAATTGCAAAACAGTGGAAAGTGCAAGTCTGCAAATTAGAATTTCAGGAACAAACCAAAAAAGCTCACTGCTTCACAGGCATTTCTCAACCTTCTGCTTTTTTTTTTTTTTGCCCCTCCACCTACTCTGGCTTATCAGACTGATTGAAGCCAGGCCAGAACTTCAAATACAGAACAAAACTTCCTTCAAACATCCCAAGACATCTTCCAAGGCCAGAAAACTGAATGGCATTATTATTCTGAGGACAGCAGAGAGATCATTCTTTTGAGAAGTCCACCCTGACACTGGCCAGTAGATTTGTGCCCAGGCCAACTTTTCTCAAAGTTGTGTCAGAACTGTTGAGGGGCTCTGAACCAAACTGATTTATTTGCTCACCAGAAACAGCTGGATATGTTCCCCTTTCTCCTTCAGGCCTTTGAATTAGAATTCTGTAAGAGCCAACATTAACCCAGAAGGTTACACCTCACACATTTTCTATACCTGTAACATGGAAAATGTGCTGGCTCTGGTGGAAACAGAGTTAATTTTGGCCAGGCCAGCCCTCCCAGTGCTGTGTGCTGGTAGCACAGCAGTGCTCTGGGCCCTGCTCCCACAGCACCAAGGCTGTCTCTCCAACATTCCCCCTCTCCAGAAGGATGGGGTGGGCAAGGTCTGGCAGTGGCAGTCAGGGCAGATGATCCAAAGTGACCCAAGGACTGTCCCTTTGCTTTTAATAAATTACCTTCATCTTGACCCATGGGTTTTTTCCACCTTCTCTTTCTCCCACCACCCTGTCCTTCTGAGGAGTGACAGAACCCAGCCAAGGCCAGGCCACAACAAGTACCAGACTGAAACAGGAGCAGAAATTCACATGAATTTAGAACATGGCAGTAACAGGTTTGTGTTGCTTAGAACATGTTGCTATGAGCATATTATAAGTTTCTCTGTGTGTAAGCTTTCTGATTATTTTCCCATGGGAAAACATACTTTTGCTGTTTTTTACTCTGTATAAGCTTTCTGTAAACAAAATATCTGTGTCTGTTCTTCAAAGACATAGAATTAGTTAGCCTCCTCCTACCTATGAGGAGAAGGAGCTGAAATTACTTTATCTTTCTGATATTGTAAACTATTCAGACACATTCCCTAGACGAAGCAGCAGCAGGAGCATGGAGAATGCTCTCTGCTGAGCAAATATAGAAAAATACTAGAATTATAAAGTCATTTTAATAAATCCTATTAACATTCTAAAATTATTGTCAAGAGTCCTTTCTTCTATGTATAGACCACAACGATAAGAACAGATCATAAAGACCCTTCAGTCTACTCAGGTCCTCTTTATCACTTGTTTGATTGTGATTTAATTGCTTATACTGAGGGTTGTTGGGCACTAAAGTATAACAGAATATAAACAAAACAGTTGAAGTACTTTCTAAAAAGACTACAAACTGTTTAGTTGAATTTAGTCTAATTAAAAAAGTCTTAATTTACATCCACAGAAACCATATAAGCAAGAAATATGATAGCTCACTAATTTCCATAAAACAAGCATACTGGATAAACTTGCCTTTCTGGTTTTTTGGCACCTGACTGCAGAATTACATTAACTGATGGATATCAGAACAAAAACAACTTTGGATTTATCATTTTATTGTGTTTGTAACATGAGCTAGGTTAACTGCTACTCAGGTACTATTAAAGCTACAATTTAATAAATTCCACAGTCAGGATTATCAGATTTCAGAAGAGCCCTAATACAGGTGGTGTGATGAGCAGGTACACATCCCAGCACCAAGCAGCAGGTTGTTTGGCAGACATTCCTCAGCTAAAAAGACTGTAATGATCTCTACTTAGAAGCAAGTGTGTTCTGGAGTTCAAAAAGTTCAAAAGGTGTTTAGTTGACAGAGCAATAATTGTAAAAGTGTGTGTTTTGTTCAGATACCTGCAGGAAACACCTTCATGACAGACCAAGTCAATCAACCTTTCCTTTCCAGAAACCTCTTGCACACTGAAATAAGTATCACAAGAGAAAATGTCAGAGATGTGGAAACAATAAGGCTGATTTTGCTGAATATTGCTGATAGGAATACAAACTCAGTTTGCAAGTTCATAAAGGAATATCTTTGTCAATAGTATTGACAAATTAATTAACTGCCATAACAAGTTATTTTTTTTACGTTATCTTTGGATGAGTAGAACACATGCACAAACTCTCTCTAAAGAACACTGACTCTAATCACAGAAAATCATATAAAGCCAAAATCACATAGATCGGAGAAAAACTCGCACAGAATATTCCTGACAGTTTATTTCACAGGAATAAAGAATAGAATTCTAATAATGTTTCATTTTACAGGCAGACATAGAGAGAAACATCAGCTGAACTGTAGGCCAGTTCAGCAGTGGTAACTACCCATACATTCCCTATGGTTTACAGTTTCTTAATTATTAAAAGCAGATAAACCATAGCTGTAGCCAATCCTTTGCAGCTTTTCACATGACTTAGGCTACATAAAAAAGGCATTCTCCTTTAGACTACAGACATTAGCCAAACCTATATACTTATTTGCAAAAGAGTGTCACTGTTGTAATGAGATCTGGTTTTCTGAACAGAGAAAATAAAAGGAAGAAAAGAAGTCCAATCAAAGCTCCCATTCAGTGCAAGGATTAAAAATAAAGGAAAAGAATACACTGGTTATTGCTTTGCCTCCCCCAGCCCCACTGTGAAATTTTCATATCCTTTTAAAGATGTATCCGGAACTCTGTCAAAGAAAAACCCAGAAATACACACAAGAAAAAAGTACTCACACTGTTTGGGTGTTGAATGGCAACTTGGTGCTGCAGCCTAACCCGCTGTGGCATCATCACATCATCCTGGAATAAACAGCACACTGTTACTGAACATAAAAAGGGTCACAGTACACTACTGACACACATTAGAATATGTTGCTAAATTAACATCATTTTACTGGCTTGCAGTCAGAAATGCAAATGGAACAGATATTAGAGACTTCACACTTTTTGTGGATTAAACTGGATGCTGCTGGAGCTAGAAGTGATCAAACTACGTGACAACGGTGCTGAGATCTCAAACACATCCACAGGCACCCACACATTTCACATTTATTTCTCAAGAAACTCTCCAACCCTTTCACAGCTCCCTGAGCAGCACTGGCAGTGTGAGGACAAGGGACAACCCTGAGCTAAAGCCATGGGATCTGAGACACAGCAATAGGAGGTAATGCTCCCTGTCATCTGGCTGTACCTTGTTCCACTGAAAATTAAAAGCCTTTGGTCTCTAGATCTAAAAATATGTCATATTTCATGGGCACAAAAGCTAGTACTTGTGAAATGAGAAAATTCTAAGGAAAAAGAAAAAAGGGAAGTACCCACACTCATAAAATGCATTAGCATTGACACTGGCTTTAAAACACACCACCTAGATTCAAGTGTTGTGTTAATACTTCTTCCACTTGTAGCATGAAGCTCTGTTTTATTTACATGCAAAAAGATAGGTTATTTTGTGAAAAGTCAGTAGCTTTGCTATCCTGCCTTGAAACTGTTAGGAGAGATTCCTTTCAAAGTTATATTATTTCTATTCAAAATGAAATCCTTTTTAGACAGTGATTTTACAGTCTATAGAAACTGTAGTGCAATTTTTCTTCCCTAAATTTAGGTCCCTGAGGTTTCTTCCTATATTCTATTCTATGTTGAAGCCATATTTCCTCCCTTTTAAAGAATCAGTCTTTTTTAGATGATGGTTAAAGCTAACACAGCCTACTTCTTCTGAGTATTTCCAAATAAACTTAATCAGGTAAACATAATTCAAAGGAGCCCTGAATTCCTGTTTTACAGACTCTCTTTTAACAGTTCCTCACACTGAAATAATTCTGAGATTCCTATTAAAGCACAAACCCTCAATATTGAATTTCCAACCACTTTCACATTAAAACTTCCCATCAAGTCAACGGCAACAAAAAATATATTAGTGCTTAAATATCTACAGCTTTAAGAGTTGAATGACCTTGCTATAAAGGTACCACCACAGTTTTATCAAAACAATGCATGATAAAAAAAGTTTCAGAAGTAGGTCCAACTATTTAATACAATTCAAGGTTAAAGACAGAACAAAATAATAATAAAACTGACTCTTATCGCATGTAAATTTATAAAAGATGTTGTCTATGTTGTCAAAAGCATTTTTCTGTATTTTGCATTTAGGATATGTTTAGTAATAAGCATGACAGCTGTTCCTGATTTTCAAAGCCAATAGAGCTAAAAACCCCTTCTGATTTCTCATGACTTCAAAACTACAATGACATTATTTATCACCTCATCTGTTTTATCAACAGAGCACCAGAATTCCAGTATCAAGCAAGTGTTCCAATAAAGCCTTTACCCTATTTCCCACAAGAAGAACCATAATCCTATTTCTGTACGCCAAATACAGAGCTGACTTTTGTAAATTAAAACTTGGTTTTCATACAAGCAATAACAGATATATTTTAACTGAACTTTGTTCACTCTGCTACAAGTTGCTAAGGATCCTTAGATATTTTCTTGTTAAATACAAAGAAAAAAAAAAAAAAGAAAAAAAAAGAGAAAAATCCACCAAAAAGCCAGGAATTTCAATGCTCAGAACAATGTTACACTCATCTTTTACAAGATGCAACATATGCTCTTGTGCTAAAAGATCTCACTGTTCATGATCCCAAACAACAGAGAGAACTCTCACATTCACAAAGATGAAAAATAATCTACTTGATTTAAAAAGGTTAAACCAGCACAGAAAGCATTCAAACTAAATCCAAATAACCCATGCACCAAAGAGATCGATGTCATGTTTTCATAACCACCCAACTTGACAGGAATGGCCCCGTTCCCCTAAGAAAACTCTGTGTCAGTTTGATGCTATTGGCAAAACTCACACATGGACAGATCTGGGGCTTAGGCTATCAGAGAGCATCAGCACTCTGTAAACTCCAGCTAAAGAGGGGGCACTAGAACCACAAAAACCTCTAAATGCCTCTTTTTATTAATACAGCTTTGTTCTCTAATGCTGGAAAACTTCTGTGAGCTCTTACCCTGGATGACCTTTATTTCTTTTCATAATTCTGCCTCATTTCTTTACATTCATCTGTAAAAACATGACATTTTTTTACATTCATACATTACATCTGTCTCATTTTTTTAGCAGCTTTACACACACTGCACTGCTGGATCGTTCTGTGATACCTTCTGAGCTCATGAAAGGAGAAAGAAAGATGGAGGAAAAAAAGAATATAACAGTTTGGGACATAATCCCAAATACAATTACAATGATGAGGAAGAACAGCACAAAATATAAATCACACCCCAAACAGAAATGAGATACAATCATCATTCAGCTTTCTTGGATTCAGGTACCAGAAAAGGAACTGCAAAATCCAACTTCAACCGATTCTTCACTATGGATGTCTGGAAAGGCAACCATGGAGTGGGAAACAGAATGTATTTATGTTGAAATAATCTTAGGGAACTCAGATGGATTTAAGACTGGTATTTAAAAACCAAAAGAAATTCTAATGAGTAAAACCAAAATGATTGTACCACAAATTAAGAGCACCTTAAAAAGATTATGGAACTTTAGCAACTATAGTATTAAACAACAAAGGTGGTGAAATATTTTACCCAACAGCACAGGATGCAATCACAAATTTTCTATCAAAGCTGTTGCACTTATGATATTGAATTCAGCAAATGTGTTGCCAGACTTCAGTCTCTACAGGCAGAGTTTGGTCTTTTTTTTTTTTTTTTTTTTTGGTTTAACACTGAGAACAAAACTTCAGTAACCAGGCAAACACTTTCCAAATTATTTTTCACTCATTTCAGACAGAAAAAAAAAAAAGGCCTATATAAAAAAAGGAAGTATATTTAGTTTGTTTCTGTTTCCTAGGTGAGAGTAGGGAAGATAACAATAGTAGCAATGACTTACATTGAAAAATAATTTTAACAAAACAGAAGTTTACAATGAAATCCAATTTTGTCTGTTCACATAGAAGTCTCTAATGGTTGTCCCCTAGCAGATACACAGCTGACAGGATAAAGAGAAATTTCTGCCATGGAAAAAATGAACAAAAGAAATTTAAGAGAAATGCTAAATAAATGCATGCCTTCTCTAATCATATACTTGGAATACAAAAGCTGGCCTCTTCAGCCAGGTTGTGTGGACCACACTGGGCTCCACAGTGGTACCTTCATCATTTTCCCTTAAAAATTGGTGCTTCTGCACTTCAGAAAGTAAAACAAAATATACAATTCAATGCACAGTACACATCTTCTTTTTGCAACCAAGGGAAAGTTCACAGAAAACCAAACACTAGTTATAGCTCAGTACTGAGCTGCTTTCTTAAGCTCACATTACAGACTCAGCACCTCATGATTTTCCAAACTCCTTCATATTTGGCTGCTCAAAATGCAAAAAAAGGGATTGAGAGCTGATACACTCCCATAACAACAGCACCTTCTTCCCATTACAGCTATTAAATGCAAAATACAACCAGCAGCAACAACGGGAGGAATGTTTCACTCACTGAGCAACAACATGGCATCTCCAAAATCTTTCAATTCATCAAATGGTCCATTCATTTATCCTGCACCTGCTCAGACTAGAGGGAAAATCTTTGCTATTGTTCAGTTCAACTCCTTGAGCCAGGGAAGTGAAATGCCTGAGACCTCCAAAAACTGGCCTGTCAACAGCTCTACTGATGGGAATACCCTGATCCCAGGCAATTCTCCAGGGGCTGGGTTTGAACAACCCCACACCATCAAACTGATTAGAACCAGGCACCCAAATGGCACCCACAAATCACCTGAGACTAATGATCTGTCAGTACTTGCAAGATCATAAGAAAAAATGCTACTTTTCTTTTTCTACCCCCAAATTAAACAGAGAAAGAAGGGGACAACAAAGAAAACACTTCAAATTTAAAAAGCTGACTGCATTGAGCACCTTCTCTTTTTTTGAGCATAGCAATAAACAGGTCTACGTGGAAAGATCTGTGTGGTGTTTTTATGAGCCTGACAATCTTTCTATGGAATCTTTTAATTAAGCATCACTATTAGTTGGTCAGGAAACTTTTGCTGTAGAAGCAGCTCCCACTTCAGTGCATTTATTCAACAAATGCAGATGTGTGCCTTTCCGTGTCTTGCTTTTCTGTGGTCACTGGAGATCACCTTTGATTTTTTCTCACAGTTAGATCACTGAAAAAAATGATGTGTTTGCAGTCAAGTGAAGCAGGTAACTCACAAGGTGTTCAGTAGCAAAGCCAGTAAACCCAGACAGCAATAAAAGCTTCACCAGCAATTCCAAATGCCCTCTTTAACTACTGAATAGATGAAGACACATGTAGGGAGAGGTTATGGCAACCAAATTCTGAAGGTTTGCTTCTTCATTTAACATTTCATACCAGACAAAGCCATTTAATCTGGTTTTAATACAAGTACATCTTTACAAAACAATAATAGGAATGATGCCTTCAAGCACTCGTATTTTGACTTTTTGGGGCTCATTAGTGATTAGGAAACATGGACAACTCTTCTGGTAATGGAGTTCACCAGTACATCCACACACCTGCTATTTGTGTAAGAGCTTATTTCAGTTTTTAAATCAGAGGATAAGTACCCAAAGAACAGTATGTTAAACAGCAACAGAAAGGAAATACATGAACTCTGATCACATCTTCATTTCCTAAGACATACAGACTAATTTGAAAAAAAGGAGGAATATTTCAGAAGTTTATTAGTGCCTGTAATGTATGATGGCAACTAAGAGGAAATCCATGCTTCCAAAGCCAGGAAGTTACAGAGGCTGGAAGAAACAAGCTGTTTCTTCTGAATGTGCCTGACACATCTGGCTAGAAAAGGTCCAACCACCTCCCTCCAAGGCCTTTAGCAATACCCCCTCAACAAGATGTGTTTGAACTTGAAGCTCAAGGAACAGATGCAATTTGAAATGAAGTAATTATGCACACAGCAATTAAGAATTACTATTCTCAACTTAAATCATGCAAACAAATCTCCCAAACCAAAAGGCACAGGTCAGCAGCTGCCAATTCCATCACAGGAATGACAAATCTGGTGTGGGTCACCCTCATTTTTGGTGTCCCCATTATCTGTGTCCCCATGGCATTTTTGACTATTAGCAAGCAGTGACACTGTGGCAACATTGTTTAAAGTCATATCTTTGAACTGCCTGAGAATCCTTGAAATTGTGATACATTGCCAACAGAGCCTTTCAAAAGATTAAAACAAGCATGTTAAGTTCTCAAGTGATTATGACCGAGTTTGAAAAACTGCAGGTCAAAAAAGGACACATTTTTATGTTTCTTCTTTAACAGTCAGGAACTTTCCAACAACACACTGAATAAACTTGAAATAATTGGAAACTACACAGATTATTAGAATGAAATGAAAGCATGAGCCTTTTTAAAGAAATACAGTTTCAGACAAGTAGAGGCATGTCTATGTACATGTCAATGAAAACAGCAGCTCAAAGCAGAATTTTTAGTGTAAGAGTTCTGCTGTGCTGCAAGTGGGTAAATGCTTCTAACAAAGATGGCATCGCCCCAGAGAAGTGACAAACTACAGCTACAGTACAATGACTGGCAGATAAAGTCATAACTGCAGACAGTTTGAAGAAGAAAAGCTAACAGTGAAATATATTTGCAAAACTGGCTCTCATTTTCCCATACTATAAATGTCATATATGAAAACATTGTTAAGTAGCTTTAATTTTTCTACTTGTTTTCCCAGAGGGGAAGAAATGCCTCAGTAGCTTGGAGGTGAAATCTGTAACAACAGCCACAGTAAAAAAAACTCCACAATAGCTGTTATTCCAACAGCTGCCACTTCATACTAGAAAAGGCTGATCAAATTCTGACAGTTCTGAGATCTGTAACCCTTTTTTTCCACATTTCTTCCCAGTTTGTTGTCCTCAGAAATCTGTGTTGAGAGACATAACACGAGCAGCTTGACTGCAGCTGGAATGGCAAGCAAAAACAGTCTTGCTGGAGGCAGCACTTCCAAAGATGCTCCCAAATATGCTCATCCACTCATTTCACTTCACAGAGAAAACAAAAGAATGCACAAAAAGCCATGGATTTATTTCTCCACCTATTTGTAACGTGCACAAACTACAGCCCCAGCCCCATTCCTCTCCACATCCACCTGTAGCAAACCTGAAATTGTGGCTGCACTTCTGAAGGTCAATTCCTTGGCAGTGCTGCAGCACATTCCAAAAGGCTGATATCAACATTCCTTCCTAGAGAGCTGGATACTGGACTGGTGACTGAAATGAAGAAGGTAGGTGGTGTGTGGAAGCAGAGTTGTTAAACAGCTGGCAACATCTGTGTCCCAGCTATTATCACACAACATTTACTAACTACAGCCAAAACACTGAGCAATTTTTGGACTCGTAGCAGTTTCCACATCCATTTTATTTGCTCTGATCTGTTTTCAGCAAAAAATGGTAGTCACAAGGAGACACAGTAGAAAATACATTTAAGTAATGCCAGGCATTTAATATTTCTTTTGTAGGAAGATTAGGCTTCTGGTAGTCCAGAATGCCTCTGTTTTGAAGAAGCAATAGAAACACATAGAACAGAAAATCTTGGTAACTAATAAGCTTATCCATACTGTAAACCATAAAATCCTCAACTCACTATTTAATATTGATAATATTAAATATAAATTTCTGCTAATGACAATATTGCAGAAATACAGTACGATTACCAGTTATATTCCTTAATAATTGTAATTTGCTTCCCTAATGTTTTGTTTTCCTGCAATAGTCAGCCAACAGAAACAACACAGCAGCAGGAAGATTATAATAGGAAGGAAGATTACAAACAGGAAGATTATAATACATGGTAAACAACAAATAGAGAATTCTGAAGAATCACTATGAAAATATGAATTAATTTCATTTAGAGAATTTGATTTTCTAGTTTACTGCTAGTGATTTTCAAACAACTAGATCTGTCTGGATTGAAAAGAAAGACTAGCCCATAATTTCCTTCAGTACATCATGCTATACATACTTGAGACAGAAGAGATGAAGCTTCATGGACAACAGTAGGTTAATTTCTCATTCATGTACTCGTGGACTCAGATAACTTCAGCCAGCTCAAGTACACACATTCCTCATCCTACAGACTCCCTAGAATGGCCTATCTAATGTGGTATCTGTCCAAAGCCAAACTTTGCAAATCATAAGTAAGTTCCCTTGGTTTTTTTTTTTTCATTTTAGATATGTAAACAGCCTCACTGACTAACAATGTATCACAAAAATCACAACATTTTAACATATGAACAAAAAAAATGTCTTCCATCAAGTTCATAATGCAAGTGGAGTTTGCAAACTGAAGGATTTCCCTCATTACAACCTGAGAATGGCTGTTGAGTTCACATACCTGCTCTCACAACACTTTTTAACAGGCACAGACTGATACAATTAGCTGTGAACTTTAAGTTTTATGCTAATGCAACAGACAATCATCATATTTAGTTGAATTGTATCTGAAAACCTACCCTGTCAGCAGCCAGTTCATCCTGTACTACTCTAACCCATAGTTCAGCTCCAATTCAGAGGAAAAAAAATCAATCTTCAGGTGAAATTACAGGAGACCAGTGAGTCTTGAAGGTCCTGCTCTTCTTGCCTGCTCCCAGCACACGGCCCCACTCCTCTGCTCAGCTGGGCACCTTTGTGGAACCATTCCTGCATATTCAGCTGCACCAAGGGAGATCCTTATCTGGGGGTTACTGAGCTGAATGGCTTCACAGAAGATATCCAACAAAGGACAGGGAAAAAAAAATCAAGTTGGAAGGTGAGACCTCTCCTATTTTATACCAAAAAGCCAGTAGATTAGTTCTTAGTTTCTCATCAATACAATTTTCTGAAGAATGTGGGAAAGAAAAATCCTCAAAACACCTAAATACCAACCTTGCCTAGCCCTGTTCACAACAGCTTGTGAAATCTGATATAATCAAATAATGATGTAAGGCTTTCTACAGGTTGGAATACAACTTTACAGCCATAAACAGTAACCAGCACATTAAACAATCAAACTCCTTTAAGCAGCTTGTCTTTCAGCAAATCAACAACTCCATTAAAAAGGAAAGGATTATATTGACAAAACCAAGTTAGACAAAAAGCATTAACTTACTGAATCCAGAAAGCAGAGATAGGTTCCTGAACTCTGAATTACTGCTTGATTTTTAGCAAATCCAACTGTTGAGAAAGCAAAGATAAAAATATGGAGGAGTTTTTACTGTTGCATCTTTTAAAATCTTAATAAAGTGAGGAACAAATGAAAGAAAATACAAAAATCGGTATCACTTAAAGTACCAGATTTTTCCATATTTAAAGCAAGGTAGTTTGTGAATATTTAAACAGGATGCCTATGTCAGTCACCTTCTCTGAGTGAAGAGATTCTACAATCAAGTAGACTAAGACTACTTTTGCCAGCCCTCCCCAAAGACATAATATGTAATGTGTACCTTGAAGAGGGCAGGTTTTATATCCAGAACCTCAGCTTGTAGAATCACAGAATGCTTTGGGCTGGAAGGGACCTTTAAAGGTCATCTAGGGCAACCCCTTGCAAAGAGCAGATGCTGAAAACCCTTGGCTGGACATACATTCATCTTCTAAGTCCTAAAAACCACCAGCAAATCACAAAAGAGGCAGAGAAGTACCAGAAACTGCTGTTCTTCCCATCAGGGTTCTCAGAAGGACTCAGAAAGTTCTGTTCCTGGGTGCTTGTTAAGTATAAAGTTTGCAAATACAAAAACTTCATGTGCCAGCTGTGTAAAGGCTTGTGTAAAGCAGAGGGGAGCCAAAGCAGGTTTATTTTTTAGATACATACATGGAGCACAAGGGTGGCTTATTTATACCACAACATGTGGTATCATCAATGGAGACCACACTGAAATGTCACTTCAGACAAATGACAACATTGGCACCTAGGGTCTCTTAGTTTCTGACCTCCTGACACTTGGAGAATCTTTTTACCAACCCATTCATTTCAGAAATGTTGTAAATGAATAATGCAATCGTTGGCTCTCACAATTAAGAGAGAGATATTATATAGATGCATAGTAATATTATTAGAATATGTCCCCCCCTAGACCTCTTTCCCCTTCCCCTTTTTATAACCTTAGTCAGAACATTTGGGGAGGGCCAGCTTGTTACCAAGAGGTTCATTGTAACAACACCTGACTTTTAAAGTAGCAATTGTTTCTCACAAGGAAGCTGAACCAAAGAAGAAAAATTTTTGTCAGCTTGATTTCTGAAGCAGATGACTGTTCTGGAGGATCAAACAAATGGCAGAACCAGAAAAATAGGAAGGAGCAGGAATCCACAGTTGACGGTAAGGATGGGACTGCAGCAGGCACTGAAACACACCCACAAGGTGGGATCAGACAAGGTGAACCTAAGAACATTCTGATCTCTGAGCTCTTGCCCAGGGCAGCATTGTAAGAAAAGCCCACACTATATCCAGTGTTAGTCTGAAAAATCCTCCATGGATTCCACTTGGTCACATATGTAACACTAAAGCTGTTTTTGGAGTATTTATGGAAACAAGTCAGGGAATCCAGCAAGATCACCCTGACCTGCAAAATAATCGTTGTGAAGACATGCAATACTGCAGGGTTTTTACTCTTTAGGGGGAAAACTGGAAATGTAAAGCCAAAAAATCTCACCATGAAGTGGATCAGAATAATTTTAAATAACATTATCCATAAAGTTTCTGATTTTGCATTTGAAAAAAAAGCAGAGTTCTCTAATTCTCTTATCTCTTTATGTGTTACAAGTTTAAGTTTGCTCAGGAAACAGATTTAACTGGGCTCAAAGGTTCCCTTAGTTGTAATGCACGTGCTCCTTGGCTATTTTGCTGAGCTGTCCAAGTACAGAAAAAGACTTATGACTGCATTTCTTACTGCCTCCAAGGAACATTATGTCAACCACCACCAGAACAGGACTAATAAAGGCTCTTCCTTATAACTGTGTTATTTTTTTCTCATGTACTTTAATCCTCACCTTAACTTCTCTTCATTGTGGGTTTTTTGGATTTATTATTTTACAGGATGTTTACATACCACCTCTTACAGACCTATGAATATCTAATTTCATCTGTACAGAGTAACTCTCAGTCTCCTTCCTACTGGCAGTAAAAAAGCAGCTGGCAGAGACAGGAGCTGCCACAGCAGCAGAGCTAGATCCTGGCATGAGCAGTTTTAGTGGGAAACAACTGATGCAAGTCAGCAGGTTTGGACATGCCAAAGCAGCAACCCCCAGCTCTGTGCAGGTCCCTAGTAAAGCAGAGATAAAAGAACAGCAGAAAAACGAGGACAGAATGAAATGTGCCCAACATCAAACACATCAGTACTATTAGAAGCCATAGCAGCTGTAAAGTGGCCTGGACTTACATTTCAGTGCTGTCATTAACATATCCAAATATTTCAACAACCTTCAGTGGATACTAATGAATTACAAGGAATCAAAAATGCAAGAAAAGAGTGAAGGAGGCTTCAAGGCAACTACCAGATGGGAATTATATTACTCAATGAAGTTTCTGAAGTATTTCAGATCTCATTTTCAAATAAACCACTTTAAATAAGATAATGAAATATCTAGTATTTATTATGAGAAAGAGTTGGAGAATATTTCTTGCTATGTTTAAGACAGAAACGTCCTGAGGTTTTTCATACACACCAGGAAAGAGAGACAAGAAAATACACATATTTTTTAAATTATTAAGAAGATAAATATAACTCCCCATAGAAGAAACTAGGTATTAAAAATTCTTTCATCACAACAAATTCTGTGTTTGGCATGAGTAAAAAAAAATTCTTTAATATTACTCTATTGAACAAAATGAAATGTTTGTGCCAGGTCTCTGAGTTTTGTAAGGCCTGCTTACTTGGTGAAAAGAGCCTGTTACCATGGTTACAGCCGTAAAAACTTAAGCCTCAGTGAGATATTAACATTCCTTACTCTTGGAAAGAAAAAGGTTTCCTTTTTTTAGGCAAGTGACCCTTTCTTTTTTCCAAGGTTCCCTCCCTTTCTTTTACACGTTAGAAAAGAATCAGGAATAAATCCTAATCTTGTGTAAATAGTTGAAGATGTGAAGCCTGACTAGTACATTGTTTCTGTACCGAAGCATCTTCTTTTAAAGGCAAGACTCCTTCCAGTTGTACCTAGTCCTTAACAAAATGAAAGTAAATCACCAAAAGCAAACAGATACTATGGATTTCAAGTAACCTGCTTCTAAAATTTAACAACCATGAAGTAAAGATGTCCTTGTTTTAATGGTGACCTGAGAGTGTCTTCCACATGGATAAGTCTGGGTTCGTTTTTTAGCAGAACTATGCATTTCACAGGATTTAAATAGTGCACAGCCCCTCCCACCCCCAATTTATTAAAGATCTCTTCAGTCTCCAGCTACCCAACACTGACAAATGCACACTAAACCAAAAAATAACCTGACATATCCTTAATGGCACAATGGAATTCACAACTGGAACTCAGTTTTAGGTTCAGTTTCCTGAGGTGCAAAGGTGAACAGACATCAAAATTCTAAAATAAATTTTAAAAAACCATCCTGCTTGTGTGTTCTGGCAAACTAAAACCTAGTTTATACACGATTGATACAACACTCTACTAGGAACAAGACTTTAGACATAGCAAATGTTTATAAAAGTGGAAACTATGTTACACAACACGATGGTATTAGCAAAAACATTACTAGCTATCTTAAGTATCAGAATTAACTACCTCTGGGATTATTCTTTGAGCTAAGAAATTGTAACCTACTTGGTTTCTTGATCATCAACTACTAAAAGAAGGCAGTTTTGAAAAGAGACTGATCACCCAATAGTGGAGGG
The DNA here is from genome assembly GCA_013399835.1 of Leptocoma aspasia. Taxonomy (NCBI): domain Eukaryota; kingdom Metazoa; phylum Chordata; class Aves; order Passeriformes; family Nectariniidae; genus Leptocoma; species Leptocoma aspasia. The sequence goes on from VXAX01003148.1 coordinate 214,621, forward strand.
GGGACAAAAAAGAAGAAAAAGTTACAGGATTATGAGTAATTCTTGACATTGCTCAACTCCAATTGTATCAGTTACCCAAAAGAGAAAAATTCCCTCTAAAAACCTTGTCTGCCTTTTGTCATTACCAGCCCAATAGTTTTAATATTACAAGCTGCCCTGTCAAAACAACACCAGTTCATGCTAAAGGTACTAAAAGACTAGAAATATTTATAGTAAGGGTTATGCTGTGTTACTTCAGTATTGCTACATCTGACAACTATTTAAAAACAGATGTAAAGCCTCCAGTCAGGAGAAATGACAGTAAATAAAGCCAGGGGCCTCTACCAGGTTGCAGATGAATTCAGTGCACAAACTCACAATTTATTTGTATGTTTCAACAGGGGATGAAAAGCAAACTTTCTGAAACAGAAGTGGCCTTTTGCACTAGAAGACCATTTTGTGGCAGCTGTAATAAGCCTGAATTTCTTTCCACCTCAAACAGGACAAGTAGCAAAAACCCAGAAACTGTCCAAATTTTGTGTTTCAGTGTTTCCAAAGTGTGCCTTTTAAGAGATAACTTCAAAGACACAAACTTGGAACCAATGTTTTAACAATTCCTACCTGTCTACTCATTAAAACAAAGTCCAGAAGGACAGGAACATTGGTTACACAGCTCCAGTACAAAATGTGAGCACACTGGTCTTCCTCTGTCCTGCTGCTCTTCCTCAGAACACAGACATGATCTTCTAACTTTACTGTCATCCAACAACAGCTTCTCCAAAAACCAACTGACTTCTATTTCTATTTTACATTTTAGGAAGACTTTGTGCTAAAACCCCCTAAGCATAAACTAAGCAAAACAAGCAAAAGAAAATCTGTTTAAAGAGATCTGTTTGTAATCTCCTGCAGTGGTGTGATTCATAGTAGCATGCAAATGAATAGGGGATCACATCATACACCTGACAGCTCACTAAACATATTGGTTTAGCCCTTTGAGTGAGTACTTGGGACTTTAGTGAGAGTTTTTAGCTCACATCAAAACCTCTGAAACCTCTGTCTTGATTTGATCATTGAAGCAATATCAAAAAGGTATTTATTTTCTATTTCAGGGTCTACTTTACTGGACTGAAAGTTATGCATTTACTTTAAAAATCTTTATGCACCAAATTTTTAATTTATTTTTTTCTTAAAACCCATCTCCTGAAGATAAATCAGATACCAGAAAGCCACAGTAAAATTGTAAGCATTAACAACATTGTGTACGGTACAATTAAACAAAATTCTTTTGCTTTTGCAGAGTAGAGCACACAAGTGCTAAGCCAAGTTCTTCTTTCCTTGAATATATAAACAAATTCTACAGAGCCCAAAGCAACAGGGCCAAATTCAAATCGGAATGAATTTTCAAACAGAGCTCTAGAAAACAATGTGGGCTTTTCCACTGCAGTGCAAATGGCTACGAAGACACTTTTCAAGCTAAAAATCAGAAGGTGCCTGCAGTAAGAACCAAACTCTCACAAAATCATTTTTAAGCTACATACCACCTCGAGGCTGAGAGGAATCATTGGTTCCAATGATTACTGAAACACCAACTTCTTCCAGCTTGATCTTCCATTTTTCAATTATTTCAGCTGAACCATCCTAGAAAAAATGATTACATAGACGCAGCTATTTTAATTTGTGTGTTGAACCAAAAATTCCTGTTAGAGACAGTATTTACTTGGACAGTATTTTGAAGAAGTCTGAAACACACCTTACTGGCATCATTAAAAATTGACAGCTCCATGGTTCCTTTAAAATCTTGTTCCCAAACTGACTTTAGGCATTCATCTAACCAGCATTCACTGTTGTGAACAGGCACAATGATAGACTACAAAAAAAACAAACAAAGATTCACATGCATGGCAGGAAGCATATTTTTGTTTACTTGCAGCATATTTAGCAAAAAGGAGAAGTAGCAGATCCTTCTGAAACTAACTTTCACCAAAAAAATGCATCTTAAAAATATAAAAGTAGGCGAAGAACCTTTATTTTCATTACAAATCTATGATTTGCTTTCTTCTCTATCAAGCTTCTTCTTAAATTAAGTTCCACAAGATGGTTTTTGGTAGAAGTCCACAGAAACAAGAGACCATTGAGGCAAACTCACAAATGAAACATCTGTAACACCACCCTAACCTGTTTCTAATATTCCTGCATTTCTTAAGACACTCCTCACATTTGTCTTCCATTAATACATCTTACTCATCAATTTCTCTTCAAGCCTAACTGGAGATGCTCATATATGCAGCTGGACCCTCAGGCTGAAGCCAAGTTTTTAAAAATTAATCCACCTACAACTGCTGTAAAGCACATTGGAAGTTGATCTGTGATGTAGTTCCATACTCTGCCATCCCAGCTGCAGGCTTTCCTCCCACAGCCCCTTGTTCAGAGGTGCACACACAGCAGGAAAAAATACCTGAAAGATTTTAAAATTGGTTAGAAACCAGAGAGGAGGGCTTTACCTGTTCAAGTTTAGCTACTCATCACTGATCTAATTATCCCTAAAAAGCCAACAATCCCCAAAATTCTTCCAGTGTCTCAGAACAGAACACATTTCCTTCACAACATGCAAAAGCCTGAGAAATCAGGCCAGTGGTACACTGGCTGTGTTTGCAAAGGGAGAGCCAAGGCTGTACCTGTTAAAATTACTTATAGATGGGGAACTTAAGGGCCTAAGTAACTCATAAAAAGTCTCATGGGACATTTCAAGAAGTCCCTAGAAACACAAATTAAACTCCTCATTATGTGGGGTAACCCCAAACGCATGGTTGGAAGAAAGAGAGGATTTGTTCCTATTGTGAGCAGGAGAGAATCCTGAGAAACAAAATACTGGGATACTGAAATGGAATTATTCACAATTTAGTGCCATGTGAACACATGCACATTGTGCAAATGCACACAGGTGCACACATCAGAAGGCAGATTTTTGCACACTGAAGGATGTACACACAGGTACAAGCCAGTCCTGTGTAGGTTACAATGATTAACAATGTTTCACAGCCAAATAAAATAGTAAACATCTAAAATGAACGAACCTCCTGATTTTTGGGCAGGATGATGGAACAGTTCTTAAAAGAAGTAGGACAAAAGCTCTCTAAAATTTTAAGCAAAGTAGGCCTTTGACTGGAGAAACAAAAAAAAAAAGTGAAACTGATTACCCAATAATTACAACATACAGACAAAAAAGATTATTTCAGAACTGTCTCAGATTAGTACTTTGAGACTAAAAAAAAAGCAAAAATCTGAGATTCTGAAGTACTACATTCAATTTACTCAAGATTTTAATATTATTTATGTGGACATGGCAATTAAAATATGACTCTACACATTCATACCAACCAATCTAACACATTCATTCAGGAAAAAGGGGTTCCACAATTCTTCCAATGACAATACAAACTTGTGCAGTTTTGCACATCTAGAAAAATCAGTTATTTTGCAATTTATTTTCTGATTCACTTAGTAAAAATTTGACTAAGCCATCACCAAGTAGCTCGCCATTGGTTTGAAAACTGGAACTTCTTTGCTTTTTTTCCGTGGTGTACTCCTGTTTTAAGTCAGGGCAGCAGTGCAAAATAGCAAGATGATGTTTGACCTCCCTGTTTAGTTTGAACTGAAAGCAGAAAAAAGTACTTTGAGGGCAGCACATATAAAAGAACCCATAAATACCTGATGGCACTGAGGTGCTCTGAACTGAACTGCTCATAATATATTAACATGCTCCTAAACACATTACTGTGAGCAAATTCTACTTCCACAGAACCACGACCCCACCATATAGAACTGGACACCTGCCAAACTAAGGCCCAGAGCTGAAGTGCTGATGATACTTCTCTGTAAAACCTGAAAAATTAACAAATCCACACAAATAACTGCACTCAGCAACAGGATTAACACCTCAGAGTATCACTGATGTCGTGTACCAGAGTTTTCTTAGGTTCCACCATTCTTGCTCAGCTCACTGGTTTTCTGTGTTTAGTTTTAGTTTGAGGATAAATCAACAATCTAGACTTTCATTTCTCCCTTGTTCATTACTAGATTTGTATCCTGGCTTAAGAGTTGCAATTGGGCAGTCATAAATTGGCTTCTAATGTCGTGTGAGTGTATCAGAATAATTCAATCTCCTCAGACCATTTAAAGAGGGGAAAAACACGAACCAGGGCACTATTTCACTTACAGGTGCAGTCTCATAGCAAAAATACCAGCTGGTAGTAACCTCCAGAGCCTGTGTCTGCTTCTTCTGCCCCAAAATAAGCTCAACCACAGCTGTGCCATTGCTGACAAACGCTCTCTCGAGGGTCGAACACCAGCCTTGCTGAGGCACTCACCAAAAGCAGGCATAAGGGATGTTGCTATGAACATATTATAAGTTTCTCTGTGTGTAAGCCTTCTGATCATTTTCCCATGGGAGAACATCCTTTTGCTGTTCTTTTACTCTGTATAAGCTTTCTGTAAACAAATATATCTGGTGTTCTTCAAGAACATTTTAGGATTCCTCGACTCTCCTCCTTGAGAGTGGGAGAAAGAGCTAAAAAGACTTTATCTTTCTGATATTGTAAGCATTCAAGAGCATTCCCTAGACGAAGCAGCAGCAGGAGCATGGAGAATGCTCTCTGCTGAGCAGATATAGAAAAATACTAGAATTATGGAGTCATTTTAATAAATCATATTAGCCTTCTGATATTATTGTCAGAGTCCTTTCTTCAATGTATGGACCACGACGATAAAGGGAGACCTAAAATTAGGGTTTCCCAGCATCCTTTTGCGACAGTTTATACCAACTCCTACTTCCCAATCCCAGCACAGACCATTATTCTAGTTCTCCTTGCAGCAGCCCTCCCTGTATTTGAAGGCTGCTACCGAAACAGGGAACTACAGAGAGCGTAAAGCTCTCTCAAAGTATTTTTGAGTATTTGGGACATAAATTCCAAACAACTAAAGTGCTTTTGGCACTATAAATCATCTGAGTGATCTGAGTTAGAATTACCATTTCATTAGCTGAGGCTGATTTACAGCAGCATCCAACAGAGAGGAGTTTCAAGGCCTATGAGCCAAACATGACTCTTAAAACAAAGCTATGAATCAAACCTGCATTTGAGCATTGTGACACTACCTGGTTTTCCCTGAACTCCACGCATTCCAGACAAGTATTGCATATATTTCTGTATTTTCATATCTCTATTTATATAGCTAGATAGGCACAGATGAAGATAGATGTTGTAAACTTATGTGTTTAATTTATACAAAAGTGCGCATATATAAAAATTATACATATATAATATCTATACACACACTATATACATATATAAAAATATATGTATGTGTATATACATGTATATAGGTATATAGGTACGGGAAGTAACAAAACCAGGAAGTGTTGTAGGAAAATTTTACGACTTTCATTGCCAACCCCGCGCACCCGAACGCGCCGAGGCTGCCGTGCTGCACCGGCACCGAGCCCTCCGGGAGAGCCCTCCCGGGCCAGCCCCAGCCCCGGCCCCGCCCGAGCTGCCGTGTCCGCACCGGGCACACCCGGCCCGGGGCACCCCGGCCCGGGGCACCCCGGCCCGGCCCCGCCTGTCACGTACCACCTGCACGGGGGGCTCGGGGCTCCCGCCGGCGCTCCCCGGCTCC
>VXAX01003148.1:221440-236910 GCA_013399835.1 Leptocoma aspasia
ACATATTCCCCCCCCCGCCTCCCTTAAACATGTCATTTTCCCCCAAAGTTCAGAAGTTCAGGCTTGTGCTGACCCATTTGTCTGTTTCAGGAGGCAAGCTGTCTGGGCTCTGCAGCAAACCTGCTGCTTGAAGTTAATAGAGACATTAAGACCCATTTCAAAGACGTTAACGCCCATACCTTCACTCATCGAATTGTTTGTTAAAACATTAGCACACATCTTTCCTCTCACGATGATTCCTCAATAGATGCTGCCCGCGCTTCCCCACCTGTTCTCTAACCTCAATCCTGTACATTTTCAGCAGTGTTTTAACGCTTTTTCAAAGTTATTTCCCACACTGAGGCATGGTGGCAGGTAGTAGCCTGCTTGAACTGAAATTTGTGGAAATTGAAACAATTTTTTCGCTTTGGAGTTGATCATCATACATATTCCTGGAGAATGATAATGGTAATGGTTCTCTAATCTCTCCACTCTCGGCTTTTCTTGGTCTGAACTACTGTGTTCAGTGCTTTTTTAATAAAAATGTTTCTAGTAACCTTTAAAAAGGGAAAATTGCTGGTGGTAATGATGCCATTATCATAGAATCGTGGAATTTCAAGGGGTTGGAATGGAATGGACCTTAAAGATCATCCAGTTCCACTCCCCTGCCATGGGCATGGACACCTTTCACTGCCCCAGGCTGCTCCAAGCCCCATCCAACCTGGCCTTGGACGCTTCTGTGGATGGGGCAGCCACAGCTTCTCTGGGCAACCTGTGCCAGGGCCTCCCCACCCTCACAGTAAAAAGTTCGTTCCTGATATCTAACCTGAATTTCCCCTCTTTCAACTTGTACCCATTACTCCTTGTGCTGTCACTGCAGTTCCTGACAAAGAGTCCCTCTCCAACTTTGTTGTAGACCCCTTCAGATACTGGAAGGCATTTCAAAATATACTGGAAAGTATTATTGATCATTTATTAACTGAAATTATGCTTGTGCAACCACTTACTTCTTTGAAAGTATTCACAGCTAAAAGGGATTGCAGCACTAGGCCCCGTACAACAACCTATTCAGAATTTTTTAAATGTGCACAAAGCAATCTTTGTTAAGCAAAATCCTGAGATTATCCCTTGTTTATTTGAAGAGCCTGTTAAACAGCCAGACAATTCAAGGAGCAAACAGAGCAGAGTTATCTTTAAATGTTGGTTGGCACACAAATCCAAGAACTGAGGAGGTGAGGAGCACAGCCAAGCAGTAATTCAGCCTCGGAATCTATTTCAAATTATCTGCACAGCTTCTCACCGTCCAGCCTGAGTTTAATCTCTCCATGAACAGCACTGTTAAATATGATCATTCCTGTTTCTGGCGGCAAAGGCTGCTGGCACTGTTATGTTACCTGCGTGCCTTGCTTTATCTAAGAAAGTGTAGCAGAGTATTGCTTTACTCACCCCAAACCAAACAAAAGTCCTAGTCAGGGGCAGTGCCTCATTAAGCAAAGCAAAATGCAGAGCAAAGCCTTCCCCGAGGAAAATACAGAACCAGTCAAACCCACCAGAAATGTTTTCTAAGTTATATTATGTAGCTGACCACAGAGAGTAATTAAATACAAACATCCGCTTAGAATGTGATTTTTGTTTGGGGTGGGTTTGGAAAGACCTTGAAAGGCCCACAAGCATGTGGAAGCCATTCAGTGGGATTGTCAGGGCAACCTAGGCAGCTAACATCCATTGTGGGAGTTCTTACCTACTGGCTTTTGAAATTCCAGCAGGCATTTCTGTGTCCTTGGGCAACTTGGGAACGAAATACTTTCCAAAGTAGTCAACTGTTCCACTGCCCTTTCTGCTTTCATGTGGGGCAGAATGGAAAGAGATCTCCAACACTGTCGCAACAAACTCATTAAGAAGCAAGCAAGGATGGTTTGGTCCTGGTTCTACTTCCAATTGCTCTATGTTAAAGATTTTTCACAGTGGTGGGGGCAGCTCACAAAGCAGTCCTCACAGCTAAAAGCATTGCAAACTCAGACATTTCTCATCAAATTAATGTTTAGCTTTTATTTCTGACAAAATAATCTTTTGAGGAGTATTACTGTGAACCTAAGACTTGAGATTTTTGGAGGCTTTAGGTATCACATAGAAATTTTGCTCATCTTAATGGAAAAATAAAATATCTAGAAAGTCGGTTTTGGGTTTTTTTTTTTTGCATATAACTGTCATTTCTAAAATGACACAGACTCACAGTATGAACAGCATGGACCTATTTACTTGTGAGGGCTGATCTCAGCTGATTTCAGTGGAGTTTAAAAGAAGATAAAGCAAAACTGCTTGTGTAGGCTATCAGTGGGGTTATTGAGGCCGAGTAGCCTTGGGTTTAGTTTCGTTTTGAAAAGCTCAAACAGTAACTTGGTGGTAAAAATTCACCTCTGTTGTGTTGTGGAGCATGTGAGCAACTTAATTTGGTTGTATCTTTATTAGAAAGACAGAATGAGTGAGTGTAGAGTGTTCTTTTAACACATTTGTCACTGAAGTTACAAGCTCTAGTACTGAAGTATTTCTAGTACACACTATGTTGAAAGGATCATTCAACAGAGTAGGTAAAAAATTCAGCTCAGAGCAAGTTTTGAAACCACTTCTATTCAAAGAATGCTTTGAGCCTCCAAAAATGCTCTATTATTTTCATAAAATGTCACAGTTGAGTGGCAAGAGGGGGGCAATATTTCTCATTACAGTACAAAACAGCAGAAGGGGACTTGAGAAGCTCATCTAGTCCTGGCATCCTGAGACAGGATCAACTCACAAACATCTACTTGTCTATGTGGCTTCATAACATCCTCAGCCACTTGACTACAAGTAGGTCCTTGCTGTCCTAGCCCATAGAAAGAATTTAATATCCAGCTTAGATATTGCAGCATTTTCCAAGCCCCCTGAAATTTGGCTGGCTAAGATATTTTCCCTCTGGCTAAAAGATGCAGACTTCTGTGATCTCCCCAGTTTTAGAGCTGTTGAGGCTGAGCCTATAGCATAACTTACCCCTTTTATACAGATGCTTTTTGCTCTCTCTCTCTCCATAGTGTTCAGCTCCCAAGGTACACCCCCTCACTTTGAATCCTCTATTAGTAACAGCATATTAATATTTTACCTTAGGCAAGAATTATCCTACTTTGCTCCTACCTTAGTAGATTTGGCACTTTGTCTGCATTTTAGACCAGACATGAAAAGTTTTGCTAGGCTGTTAAAAAGAAAACAAGACCCTTACCACCCTACCCTGCTTTTTTGCAGGCCTAAAAAAAAGATTTTATAGTCAAACACCCTGACTAAATACTAACAAGGAGGCCAGCAACCCGCCCAAAGATGAGACCAGAATCTCCTAGGAAGGACACAGGGCCCCCCCCATCCCTTCAGCCTGTATCTCCACCCTAAGAGGCTGCTCAGCCCCCTCCTTCAGGGGTCCCCTGATAGCCCTCTCCCAGTGGCTTTATCCCCTGCAGCTGTGTGCCTTCTCAGCTGCTTTCTTGCTAATGCCTATATTAACCCTTTCTTTGCCTGAGAAGGCTTGCAAATTCCATCACAAATCCTTTAGTCCTTCCCTAGCCTGCACGCATAAAATCCCTTTATGAATTTATGATTTTATGAATTTGCAAATTGCTGTTGATTTTCCCTCCCCTCCCATGCTCTTGTTTATGTTACAGACATCTGATTTGTTCAGTGCTGTTTTAGACCTTTGTTTATTCTCCTGGCTCTGTTCTGGATGCTCTCTGGGCACTTTGCATCTCTGCTGGAGAATAAGCCCCAGCACCAGTCCTGGTGCTCCTGCTGGGGCTGGACCAGAGCAGGATTACTTCCCATGTCTTGCAAGCCATGCTCCTGTTTGCACAGCTTAGTGCAGTGTTTGCCTTTTTTACAATGGCTTGACACTGTTAACTCCTAATCAGCTTGTGATCTATTATATCCCCTAGATCTTTTTCTGCATGAGGGAAGCAGTATTTTAGCAGTTTTATTCCAGTCAGCCACATGAGAAGAAAATGACTGAAGTAGTGTGAGTGAGATTATCTGCTTTGCGCTTCAATACCAGGATTGTTTACTGGTTTCCAATTAGTTACATGTGTACACCCTGTTAAGGGAGTTGCACAAGGGCTGCTAAAGCCTCCCTTTGGCCTTCAGAGCATTTATTACTAGCAGGGACTAGTACCTAATAGTTGTTTGGGCCAATTTCCCTGTGTACTCAAGACTTCAAATGCTCAGCTGGAATTACAGGCCTAATTGCTCTTACAATTTAGACATATTGAGCCTGGGTAACCTCACTGAAAAATGCTGCTGCTCCTTAGAGAAGAAATGTTGTGTGATACATTTCTTTCTCTAAAACTTTAACTGTCCTTAGAAAGGATGTTGCTTATTTCTTCTTTCTTCTTTTCAAATGAGTCAACCTGAAGAAGCCGGTGGTTGTTTTTATGAGGTGGCAAATACCACAAATATTCTGTTAGCTGGAGTACTGGACTTGGGTACCTTTGTGGGTGAACTAGAAAGATCCCATTCATTTCAGTACCAGCCCACGCCTCCAAACACACACTCTCCTTGGCCACCAGTCATCCCACCCCCTGTGTGCTTCCCCAGTGTGATGTTGTGCAGGTTCCCTGTTCTGCTCAAGCCATTCTCCTCGCTGCTCCAGCTCAGGCTTTGGAGTGTACCTTTATATTTAGTATGATTTTGTGGCATTAAGACTGCAGGACATGAGGCAGTGATAAGTGAGAGGCACAGTTCTTCCAAAGAACTGAAGCAGATTAGAGCAGGTTTTTCTTGGCTAAGGGCTTTAATATTTGAACAATATTATGCAAAGTCAGGCTTTAATTTGGTAATCTTTTCCTAAAGGAATGATTCTAAATGGTTCTAAGGAAGCTTCTAAATAATGCAGTATTTTTAAAATAGAGTAAAAGAAACAAATTTACTTTTTAGCTTGTGAAATCTCTTGGAGGATCCAGCGATAGGCAGATAGGTGATTATGGTCTTACCACCTCAGTTAATACAGTTTGGGTTTGCTATTAACAAACCTATCTGAAACTCAGTAAAGTAATAGAGGCATTTTCTTTACGTACCCAAAAAAAGCTTTATAAGTAAGTTATTTGGAGGGAAAAGGTTCTTATTTACATAAGATAGCAAGATTCAGATAATGGAAAGAGATAAAGGGTAGCCTTGAATTCCCATTTTCCTGTGTGCCACCAGTGATAACCCTGGAGAATCAATGCTTCTACTTGAAGAGCAAACCTTTGGAGCATTCAGTTTAAGTATTTTGTTTTTCAAAACCATGCCTCTGATCTTCTTGATGACTGAACTGTTAAGCACTTGCAAAATCAAGTTATTCTGAAGAGCTGAGGAAAGTAGGTGGAAGTGTATATTTCCCAAAGATTCACTGCTAGGTTCATACTATCCACAGACAGAATTTTGTTGAACTTCAGTACCTTTGGGAGCTTAAACTTCTTTGTATATCAGTACAGGAAGCATCTGACATTTTAAGATGGGAAAGTGCTTAAAGAAATAAATCATATCCCTCCAAAGGAATGTATACATAACAGGAACTGGGATGTGTATCATATAAGAGATCCACAGAAAATGTATTGGATGCACATCTTTATATGACACACAGGAAGAGAAATGAGTAACATTTTGAATTATGAATTAGCCAAAGGCATCTAAAGAAAAGATACAAGAATTGTATAGCTCTAGAGAATACAGTGTTTACTTAATGTCTTCATTGAAAAGAGAATTCAGTAGGTTCTTTAAATCTTTATACTGCCCCATAAAACACATTTTATTGTCTTATTATATCTTTTAATATCATCCTTAAAATGCTAACCTACTCTGAAAAGTGGGTCTTAAAGTACAGTTTATTGTGACTAACTCCATTTCAGTTTTGTTTAATTTTCAAGCCAAGACTGTTCTGCATTTTCCTGTAAATGCCAGTTCATCACACTCACCCTGGGTTATGAAATTAAAAGTTTTCAGGTTGATGCATCTTCAGTAAAACAGATTTAACAGCTTCATTAAAGCTAATAATAGGGCTGATAATACAAAGGACAGTAGAGAGAGCAGCTCACTCCCTTGCAGCTGTACTGGCTGTGTGTTGTAAAAGAGTAGCAAAGATGTAATTCTTGTCAGAAAATTGACCAGATGTGAGCAGAGCAGAGACAGGAAACTCTTCCCTTTCAGTGAAAAACTGTTACTCCATCTTTATATTCTTTCTTTGCTGAATGTGACTCTTCTCAAGGCCAGGAGGACCTTTGAACAGCCTGAGAAATGTGGTGCTAACCTGAGGACGCTGCTCTCTGAGGAAAGGAGCCAGTGAGCTGCGCCAGTGGTATCTGTGATGGTTTGTTATTATCTCATCCAGCAGTGCCCGAAGCTCAGGGGCAGTGGGGAGGGCAGGGACACAGCCCCAGAGTGGGATCAGCTGTCCCATGGGGACCCACAGTGGGGACATGCTGGTGTTGGGCCACTGAGCCCTGCTGGGGGAAGGGTGGGCTGCTCTGGGGGGCAAGGGGCAGTGACTCCACCAGGCCCTTGGAGCTGCTGGGCTCTGCTCCTTCTGCCTGGGGCCAGAGGAGCTGAGGAGGTGCCACGGCTTTGTGCAGCTTTAGGGACTGATGGGGGCTGCCAGTAGTGGGATCTGGGAGTGAAGGCAAGGACTTCAGCAAATCTGTCTGTACAATGATATTTTCAAAGGATATTATGAGGTCACAATAATTTTGTGGGCATAAGCCGACAATTGTGTCAAGTTAAGAGTTTTTTTAGGTAAGGTTATAACATCCATGACATTACAGATAGAATTTGGCTATCAAAACTGCTTTAGGAGCAGGTCTATGGAGACTACATTGCTCTGCTAGCAGGATATGAGAGGTGATAGTAAATTATTTCATTGTGTAGAGGCTCCCTGGTAACGTCATCCTGATGCCATTAAAGCCTGCAATAAATGACCATGCACAAAAGACACTGCATCTCCCTCCCTGTGACAAAATCCTTACTCATCTACTTCTTATTCTTTCCATAATAAACCCAGATACTTGACTTCCATCTAAACTTTCCCTTCCCAAATAAGGTACTACTTTTAATTTTTTTTTTTTTTTACCGCAAGAGAAAGAAATTTAATTTCACCAGCTGGGAAGTCAAGATCCTCATTTTGACTTCAAGTGAAAACAACTAAAAATACCTTTTTGCTAACATTGCTGCTTGTGCTCTGCCCAGTACTGTACCTGATAGGACAGAGTTCAAGGATAGCCAAGTGTCCAGCTCCACTGAGAGCACTGGCCTAGAAGCAAACCGTGCAGGTATTTAAATACTGGGATATCTATATGTAAATGGGAAATTTCATTTTGTTTTAGAACCTCCAGCTGTAAAAAGTTGTGTTTGTCAGTGTTCTCATCTGGGGTTCTCAGATTATTTATGCAGCTGACAACCCATGTGACCGTTGTGGTTATTATGCACGTAAACTTGAACTTTGACATTTCATCCTGTTGCAGAGCCTTGGTATGTGCATTCCTTTATCTTCCCACCATCCCTGCAGTTGCTGTTCATTATTGTCAGTGCTTATTAGTTAGAAAAGTCCATTCCATTTTGTTTGGGCCAATTAACTGGTGGAGAGAGCAGCTCTTCGAGAGTCCCCACTAACTGTAGCACCAGCTATCATCCACTGATTTATTAAATAAACCTGAACTCTGCTGCACTTTTCAAAGATGGAAATTCTTGTTTCTCAGTTGACCATCTTAAAAAAACTCTTCAGACTTTTGAATATTTCACTATTTTATGACAAAGGGAGAAACAGACATTGTGTAGCAAATTAAATGAGAACTGTTGTAGTACTTATTGTCATAATTACTATATATTCTTTTCCATGTGTTTAGGATAGTGTCTTCATAAAAAACAGAGAGGAAGAATACTAGGAGAGGAAACAGTCCTTGTGCTGCTTCAATATTGTGACCTGCAGCCTGTCTGAAAACATAACAAAGCCTTGATTGTGCAAGTGCCCAGCTGATCCAACAAGCAATGAATGAGTGAGCAATGGTCAACAAGGAGGAGTGGATATCACACAGGGCGATTCAAAAAGGTTGTAGTGCTGTGAAGTGAGAGAGGCATGAAATGAAATAGAACTAGAGATAAATATATTGTCAACCTTTTGGATTAGTTCTACTTTTTTTTTCTTTTTTTTTCCTTTAAATGATCCAGCATAGAAAAAAAATGTAACTATAAATTGGAAAGAGATACGTCTTCCAGTATGGAAGAAAATAATTTCATTCTTTCAGTCTAAATGAATGATAATTCAAAACCAGAATCTGATCTAAATATGAATGAGATCTCCAGGAATCTGCTTGGGTCACATGTCAGGTAGTGCCAGACAGTTGTGTTAGGGAAGTAAAGACTGTCAGATTTTCATGTTCATTCAAGCGTTTGAGTCCACATAAGGCCCAACCAGACATGTCAGCATGAGAGACGATGAGAAAATCTGACACGTTACAAGAGACCTCCTCTAGTTCTTGGGAGTACAAGATTCAACAGTAGCGAGGATTCCCTTTCCTTCAAAGACTTACACTGGTCATTTTACTCTTGAATGGATTCAATTGGATTTTCAGTCAGAATTCTGCATGAGAAAGCAGAAGATACATAGACAAATATATGACCAAGATAGCAGAATCCAGATGTCATACTTAGGTACTGTTTCAAGGACTTCTTTTAAAAGTGTTTTAAAAAAAGAGTTTGGGTGACCATGGCATCTTCTAAAAGTATTAGAATCTATTCTGGCTTGATGGTATTTCTGAGTAAAAGCACTTCTTTATTTGCTAGTCATTACTGTTAGTTTTGTTAGAGCATTTTAGATCCCATGGCTTGTCACTGTCCTTGGGACTTTACAAATTAAGATTTTTTAGCCTCAACAAGGCCTCTTACCACACCTTCAGGCTTTCGTGTTGTTTTGTTTCTGTCACTGATCTCACAACAATAATTTGGCAGAGTACCATGAATTTGTGTCAATGGATTTTCAGAGCTCCTCACCAACAAAATTCAGCATCATAATATAGACAAATTATTTTCAGAAGGTCATGCAAGGAACTGAGAGAGGACTTAGACAGAGAACCTAGCTTTTATTTTTCTCAGTCCACTACTTAATCAGGAGGGCATCTCTGGTCAGATTTGTTGGCACCTAAATGAGAGTGTAATCTGACCTAATAAAGCCATGATAGTCAACACATGCTTTGAACCAAAGGAAAAGGAAATAAATTAGAGTCTCTTTCAGCAGAGTTTGCAAAATTGAGAGAGTCTCATTTGAGCTTTGGGTTTCTTTTGAGGAGTTTTCTTGCTTCTGGTGCTAAAAGGGAGAGGGTGAAGCAGGTCCTTTATCCCCGGCAGATACATCTGCCCTGGAAATACTGCCACAAAGCAGCACGAAGGACCCTGCTTTGTGCAGCAGCATGGATCTCATTTCATTGTCAGATCCATTGTTTTTCCTTAAGCAAATATGTAATAATGTCAGAATTTATGGATTAGTTATACAATCCC
Organism: Leptocoma aspasia; assembly: GCA_013399835.1. Classification (NCBI taxonomy): domain Eukaryota; kingdom Metazoa; phylum Chordata; class Aves; order Passeriformes; family Nectariniidae; genus Leptocoma; species Leptocoma aspasia. The sequence goes on from VXAX01003148.1 coordinate 230,951, forward strand.
TTATCTGCTTGAACCAGAGTTAGTGCTGTTCCTCCCAGAGTGCTGCTGACAGGATCACTGTGCAGACAGACAGACAGACAGACTGGCTATCTACACAGAGCTCTTTGCATTTTTTGTCTGTTAATGCTGCAATATTTGGTTAGACATCACTCATTTAGTGGGTGATTGAATTTAAGAAGGAATGAAAATGCTTGTGCTGTTATTTACTACTGGACAAACCTCACTGCCCTTTTCCTACAAGAACTGTCATTGAATTTAGGGGTGAAATTTGGCTTGTAAAAACTACTCCATGGACCAAATCTGCCTCATTGGAGCTTGTCAGCTCTAAAAAAGTCCCTGTGATCAGATGTGAGGTTGATCTGGTCTCTGAAAAGACCTGCTGTTGAAAATTATGTGTGAAATTTGAAAATTATTAAGTTGAATTATTTACCTTGTTACTTCATCATGTCTGCAAAAATATTCTCTCTCCTTCTGGTAACCTAGCAATGAATACACAGTGCACAGTTATTTTTTCACAATTTGTAGGAGAGTTGCATTAAAATGCACGTCTGTGTCTATTTCTTGACAGGCATGTAGCAAGCAACACTGCAAATGTTTGTTTATCCTGGCAGGGCCTGGATTTGTTTAGTGTGACTTGTACCAGTTTTGTCCAAATTCTGAAGCAGAAAGGAAAATATATTCTTGTTTTCTGATCAGTGTTACAAATACTCTCTTTAGCTTTGTTTTTATTAAGAGAAGTGACTGCTAATGGATTGGGTCTGGGTCCTCTGCTGTCATATTCTCCCTCCATGTACTGGGAATTGTTGAATACTTTTGAAGAACTGATTGCACAGGCTTGAGCCTACAGGTTGCAGAGTGGAGACAGGCTGGAGGAGCTGAAGAAAATGAAAAATTAAGCCAGCCAAGAGATATGCATCATTATTAATATCAGCTTCACCCGTGGCCTAAATTATGTTTTCTAAAACAGGAAATTAATGTTCAGTAAGTGGTAGAAAGAAACAACTGGCCCTCTTGAAGAGTCCTCAGACTAAATGCTGTTTTCTGAGTACTTCTTGGCAGACATTTTAAATACCTAGGTTATTGTGAAATGAAAAGAAAACACTAATTTTTGTGGATGAAATGCACAGGACTATCCCCAAAACAACAATATGCTGAGGCCTCTTCAGAGGTTTTTGGTTTTGGCTTCAGCTTTATCCAGACTCAGGCATGCAAGCAGGAGTTACTGCCTGCACCCCAGAGGGGTCTCTGGGCTTAGGCACTAAATCCTCTGCCTGGGTCCCCAGTCCTGAGACAGCCTTGCTGTGTGGGATGGGAATGAGCTGTTTCTTAGCCATCTTTTGTTCTTTGTGTTACCTTTTTGATCCTCTCAATAGGCTGCTTGGGTCCAGACATCATTGCCTTCCTTGCTTTTGAGTTTGATGTGCAAAGAGTAAAATGCAAATTCCTGTCTGCACAGGCTGGGTTGCTTAAACAGTTCAAGGTGTTGGGGAGTGGGGAAATGGTGAAAGAAAAGCACCAAAGCCATTGCTGCTATGATGCTGTGGCCCGTGGCTTGATCCAAACCAAGATGTGTGGTTTGGGAGACTGGTCCTTAATATCACAAAGCTTGGGTTTAACACTATCACAAAGCATAGGTTTAATCTTTACTCTACCTTTGACCTCTTGGCCAAATATATGCCTCACTCAGGCTCCCCAGTCGATGTGTTTTACCTGGCTGAGGTATTTAAATCAGGAGTACTGCATCCAGGAGTGCAGTCTTGCTCTGCAGCCAGCATGGAGAGGCAGGGGTGGCCTGGGCTGGGCTGAGTTACCCCATCCTGCAGAGGGGCTTTGCCCTGGGGGACAGGGCACGACAGCACACCTGACCCTCCCTGCTCAAAGGCTGGTGTTAGTCCTGTGTCTTACCCTGCTTCATACCTGGGAGATCAAAATAAAGGCCTTGAAGAGAAAGGGAAATGTATTATTTTATTAAAAAACAGAACTTAAACACTGGCTACACTACTGATTTGCCTTAAATGTTGAAGTATTCCTGGGAAGTGAACCTCCCTGCCACAGTGGTTCATCTCTGTTTGCACAGTGCTGTGCAGAGAGGGCCCATAGGTGTAACTCGAGGTACACCTACTGGTTTGGCCACATCACAAGTCTGGGCATCTCTGCTTTTTTTTTTTTTTTTTTTTTTTAATATATAAATTTATTTTGCTGTTGCATCTTATAAGTAGCCTGTCCAAATAATGGGCTTTTTTTATTCCCAAAGTTTTTCTGTTTATCTGACAATTAAGTACCTGACAATAATGAAGCAGACATCTGACAATAAAATACCTTAATCTCTCTTTCCTGCCTATGTCAAAACCCATTGATTTGGGTGGGAGCTGGTTGGGATCCCAATGCAAACATCCAGAGGCGGAAGCTGGAGCGTGCGTGCAGCAGGAGCTGCCAGTTCAGTGGAGCTGTTTGTGTCAGAGCTGCCTGTGTGTGTCCAAGGCAGAGGGGCAGCTCTGCTCCCCGCCCCCTCTTCCAACTCTTCTCTAATGCTGCCTGCTCTTAAAAATGCAATCTTTAAATTAACACGGTTTCATCAGAAATACTGCTGTCCTGCAGATGGATTTCAGGCATGCCCTAACACCAGCTTCTTTTAGGGAAGATTTACTTATTTTTCTTTAAATGTCTGTTGTTTTCGGTTGCATTCCAAAGGCCAAAACTTTTCCCTTCAAAACAAAACAAGAAAAGCAAGATAGTAGTAGTGTTTTAGGCGTAGTAGGAATTGTGCTCGGATATTAGTGCTAAAGAAGTATGCAGGAATGAGCAGGAGGGTGCAGTTATGGATGAGTGTATTTTCTTTACTGATTTTAATTTCATGAGAGCAAGTAACACGGTCCCCCCTCACCACACACAAAGGTTTCCCACTGTCCATTCAGCTGCTGAACCTCTCCCTGTTTTGTTACTCTGCTCACTCCTGTCTGTCCACTGGATTTACCTTACAAATTCTATGTATTTCCTATTGCTCCTGTATTCATTGTCTATTGTCCTCTCTGTGGCTTGTTTGAATTCTTAGACCACTCTCTTTCCCTCCTGCTTTGCCATGCATGCTATTTAGCTATGGCTTTGCCTTTCCAGAAAATACCCTGCTTCTCCTCCTTCCCCCTCCTCCTTCAAAGTTTCAGATTTCCCTTGCTGGCAGGCAGCGAGGGGCTGCACACCAGGCACCAGCCCCTGGGTCTGCTCTGTAACCACAGGACCTGATTCCCCTCCTGCAAACTGAGTAGCGTGACAATAAATCAGCTGAGAGGGGGCTGCTTGGAAATTGCAAAACAGGGACACGTAGTGAAACCAAGACATGGCTGAGCAGTGACCAGCACAGCTCTGGAGGAGCTCACAGTTCTCCCATATATATTCCCTTGGGGACAGCAAGGCTGAGTGAGACCTTTCAACAGATTAGCTCTGCCACACTGTTTAAAGCAGCTTTGAATGTTCAGCTGAGATGTGCTTAACCCCAAATCCAGCATCTGAAAGCACCCTTCCTGTGCCTTCCGGCTGGCTCCCAACTTGGCAGGGGGGGTTTGTCCCTAATAATGTAAACACAGCCATGCTTTGAAGAAAATTTGAATCCAGACCTGAGCTTGAGCCCATCTGTAATCACTACTTGATTTTGCTTTCCTCAAATCTGCACTTTTGAGTACTGAGGAAAATGAGTCATCTCTCCTTCAACAGGCTCTCCTCCTGCAGCCACTTGCACTTTAAAATTCTTAAAAGTCCTTTAAAATCGCTGCTGTTTGTGCCTGGGTTGGTAGCCGAGCAAATATTTAAAGTGAATTTAGAAGGAAGTGTCTGAAGTAACTGTGTGGAGTCTGATCTTTGAGTTGCTCCTTGAGGAAGGCAGTGGAGCTTTATTGGGGTTCAAGTGCTTGAGTGTAGGGAGCTGTTTCCAGAACCTGTATCTCCAGTCCTGCCGCATTAGGTCAGAGTACTTACTCAGTGACTTCTGTTTTCAGAGGAGTGTGAAGCCTTTGCTGCAGAAGATTTATGTTTCCATTCGACATTATACAATATTTTCCTCCCAAGATTTCAGTGAAGTTCTGCTCTTTCTGAATTGTAAATGAAAAAAAAAATTACTGTTCAGAATGTTCTCTCTTGAAAAGATGTTTGCTTTTCACAGCTCAAACAGAAAACAGCTCAGTGCATCCAAAAGCTGCCTCACCCTTTGAGCGTGTTCCCAGATCTCAGCCAAGAGCACTACTATGGAATAGCTGTGAGTAGCCGGAAGAGCATTGTAGGGATTGAGATGCAAATGAGCAAACCAAGCAGCCCCCTTCGCTGCAGAGGTTCCCTATCTCCTGCTGCTCCTCACTTTTGAACTGGGGGAGGCTTAACCTGGGCTTTGCTCCGCAGCCACGATCCCTGGCTTTGCACCCACATCCTTGGCTCTGCAGCCACCAGCCCGGGCTTTGCTCACTTGTAAGGCTCAGCAGCTTGGGTAGGATGAAAACTGTGTCAGCATCAGGAAGGCGTGGAGGACAGGAGGGGCTTTCAAAGTCCCCGTGTTGCCATTACTTTTCTGGGTCCCGAGAACTAAATGCCACCGCTTTTTCTGAGTTAAAAGCGGGGGGGAATAAAAGCCAGAGGTAGTAGTCACTGCGAAATAGCACACTCTGTTCCCTATCTTAAAAGTTCACAGTTTTTCAGGCAGTTTCAAAAGTTCCAGAGTGTAATGTGAGCTGCCTGGGCACTTGTTTGTTTTATCAAATGCAGGGAGTTCGAATATTGCAAAGGAAATCAGATACAGTAGGTTGGGGGGGGCGTGCAGAGGGTTGCACATATAAACACTCTGAGGAATAAAGCAATACGGTGTTTTCTCTGTATGCTTTTCTTTCCAGTGTGAGGGAAGGAAGCAAAACATTCTAACAAAACCTCCTTCTAAAGAAATAATCAAGGCACTGAGCTCTAAAGCCTGTATCACTGCACATGGCTGGGAGAAAAAATGCATTTTGCATTATTGCATGTTGTCATCACTTTGCTCAGTGTTGTCCCTCCGTGCTAATTACATGTTTACATGCATTGCATCATTGGGCAGAATTACTGTAATTATGTTAATACTTCATAATCAACAGAACACAGTACCTGTAATTTACCAAACAAAAAGGACATGAAAAGCTAAACCCACAAATGGAAAGGGATACGCTGCAAAGGATTTAATCCTCGGTGCAGCAGCAGGCAGGAAGCTTTCAGAGCTGGAATATCCTGCTTCAGCCATCGGATGCTCTCAGACAGCACCAGGGCACTTTGCAAGGTGTTTTAACAGGTACTAAGGAGGCTAACACGCCAAACTGTGAACAGGGTGTAAATGTTTAATGCTCATTCATGAACTCTCACCTAGAAAAATCTGAGCAGTGCCCTTAGTAAAGCTGCATGGCAGACTCTTGAAAGAACAACAGGAGACTAAGAAACTCGCTGATCTGGAAATATTTTAACCTCTCTCCTATCTGTGGATGTACAATATCAATCTCAACCCCCTTGTTACTTCTTTGAAAGAAATTATGTGGCATCTGGCATATCAGAGCACAGTATGTGTGCAGCTGGATCATTTTCCTCCTACCCCATCCGTGGTTTTTCCCCCATTTATCTTGGCCCGGCTAGTTGGGCTTTAGGCTGATTCACCCCCTGCACTTCCCTCACGTCCTGGAAGGCTTCTGAGGGTCTCTGTCACTAAGGGTTAAAGTATCCGAAGTCAACAGCGGAATAACCGGGGACGTTAAACAACACAAGGAGTTATCCCGAGTGGTCATTAAGTGGTGAAGAGTAATACAAATAAGATCGAGTCCCAAGTGCTTCCTGGTAAGTGGAGACACAAGAAAGTTGCAGCAAAATCGTCAGCCTTCATCTACCAGGAACCGCGCCTTGCTGGAGATCCTGCTGCAAGCTGAGTCACCTGCTGCAGCGAGGTGCAGGGCGGGCACCCGGGGCTG
>VXAX01003148.1:238960-279781 GCA_013399835.1 Leptocoma aspasia
GCGCGTCCCGCACTTCGCGCTCAGCCCCGGGGTCGCTCCCTGCTCCCTCGTCCCGCGGAGATGATGATGGTGATGAGCTCCGGGAGCAGGGGTTGGCACGGCGGCCGCGCTCTTGATTTATTCTAATTGCACCGGTTGAGAAACCTCTCCAGTTCTCAAGTGTTTATCTCCCAAATTATCTTTCCTTTAATTGCTTGTAATATGTTTAACGCGTGTGGTTGGGTCTGTGACCTTCTCTCCTCTTTATAGCTTTAAAAAAAGCAGCTCTGCTCGACTAGCAAATGTTGTTAGGTCAGACTTACTTGGAGAGTAAAATGGTTCAACTCTAATAACACTCTTCAGGTCTGACGTTCTCTAACATAAAAGTTTGGCCGGCCTATATCAATGGAGTGTTTTAGAGTAGAGAGAATTCAAAGTGGGGAAACAATTGCATTGACTTTCAGCATCATGATTTCTTATCTCTTACTGTCTGAAACATGGTGCTTTGTATTTACTTCTTCTTTTTTGTTAGGTTTCTTGATAATTGATGCATAGTTAATAGCAGTGAATGCAGTTGAAGATAAGTCTGCTTGATAGGGATCAAACCTCTGGCAAACTCCTAATTTGTCATTTTTCTTTACAAAAAAAAAACAAAAAACCAAACAAAAAAACCCACCCCAATCCAACCAACCAAACAAATAAAACCTGAAATTGGTATTCCAAAGCATCCTAGCTGTGGTACTTACCTGGACCTTACCACCTGGTACTGCAGCAAGTATTTCAAAAGAATGGTGACAAACCCCTGGAATTCTGCCCTGTTTTGCTGTTATTTTTGTCCTGTTTTCCTAGAGCAAGCAGTGAGCCCTCATGTCACCTGAGCAGGGTTGGAATAAGCAATGCCTTGAGTATCAGCTGAGGAGGTGATGCTTTGGGTGGGGGGAAGTGAAATCTTGTAACTGAGTTTGGGATGAACCTGGCAATGCCAGTCTGGATTTACCTCACTGTTGTTTTCGTGAACTAAAGTGGTGACAGCTTTGTGATGAAGCTGTTGGATGAGCAGGGAAGGAAGAACAAAGTTTAGTCTGGGTGGTTTCACTTGTGGGAGAGTTTCAGAGTTCAGGTGGGCTGGAGTTTTGGGAGGGGATAAAGTAACCCAGGCTGACTTAGGCCTTACTGTGTCAGAAATGCTGGCAGTCTTAAGGCCATTCAATATAATCTGATTTGTCCTAAGAACACAGCAGTTAAGAAGGAAAGTAATTTGATGTACCAGTAAATATCATTAATTAAGTATTTCAGTGTGGATACTAAGAGTTATATGGGTTAGAAAGATTTTTTTTTTAAATGCAGAGTAAAATATTTTGAAGTCATGTGATGGTTTTTATCTTGACTGTTAGGAAAAGTTATGAACTTGAATGTCAGACATAGTCTTTCTTCCCCACAGTGAAGTCATGGGTTGTCTTACGCTGGTGGATTTGAGAGTCATGTCCTCTTCTGTAGTAATCCTGAAGGTGTTTTCTCACCTTTATATACATGTCTATATTAAAAGCAACAGTCTTAAAAACAAAACATTCTGGATGTGTTTTTTTTCCCCTCTTAGCTTGTGGAGAAGTGATGAGCTTATACCCCTGAGTAGGATGAAGAGCTTCACTAGGATTCCTCTGGATATCCCTCATGCTTCCAGGGAAATCTGATGCAATGCACAGCTTGACACCTGCAATTTAAGTACAAGCCATAATAGCATCTTAATAAACAGCTTGTCAGAGAGCTTCCAGGAAAGCTTTGTTCAGGAGAAAGCAGAAACTTCACTATGATGTGTCCAGTTATTACTTTCGCTGTAACTTCAGGATTTTGTGCTGCAATGACCTCCTGATGCTTTGGGCAAAAGTGCTTCAGTGTCAGGCTGAGAGAGTATGCTGGCCTGGCATGTTTGACTGTAGGCTGTAGGACAGAGAATTCAGCTCTTATGTGGCTGCTTTTGTCCATCAGTCTTGCCCTCGGTGTGTTGGATGCTCTGAGGAATTCCTAATGTTCTCTAGACTGTCATCTCTTACTAAATTCTCCAATTTAGGAGCAAAAGTTCCCTGTGTTCATTGCAGTGTGCAGGGAGGGCATGGGTACTTGTAGGGCTCTTCAGCACATCTTTAATAGAATAAATAAATAACTGAAGTAGGTAGTGTGAATATTCTTCTCGCTCCCTTTTTCTTTAAGTAACACGTGTTCCACATTGCAGCATAACAGCTCACTGCAGTGACATTGTAACAGGTTTTTCAGGGCAAACATAAGGGGATGGCTGAAGCCAGAAAGGGAGAAGAGCAAGGAGACAGATGCAGTGATTCAGGATGTCCTCATGAACTGGTATGAGGAAGTAGCTGTAGAAGTAGCTTGTCCCAATAAGTAAGTCCCAATAAACAGCACACATTTAAAATGGGTGATGGATGGCTCATCCACCACTGCAACCATGAAACACCTGCCCTATGTCCTTGCCATATAATCAAAAAATGAGTTTGGAGAATAAAAAGGCTCCTGGGTCTCCATTACTGTGTGGGCCTGGTGTGTCTGATGAGTGGCTAGTGAGAGCTAACCCTGGTGTTAAACAGTCTCAGTGTGAGGACAAGTCATTCTGACTGAAAGCAAAGCGACAGGTTTTACTGGATGATGATGGTTGCTGTTAAATAATGTGAACGTGTATTTTGAAATCTGCTTAACTTTTGAGTCATCCTTTATTATAAGGCTTAATGTGTGCAGGTACTTGTGCTTGATGTATCTGTCTAATGGCATCACTCTTGCCTGTGGGATATAATTGGCTTTCAGAAGATAATTTCAGAGTCCACCCTGTTTTTCGTTTGAACAGTATGAATGTTTGAACAAAATTAAGGTAGCTTTTTTTTTTTTTTTTCCCTCTGGCAGAAATTCACTGCCTCAGTGTTGTTGGGATCACTTGCAACAGAAGTTTCACTGCATGAGTTCAGAGTTTTGCTCCTGGTGTCTTCCTTCTGTTTAAGCACTCAGGCTGGAATGTGCCAGGATAAGTCCTGCAAAACCTCTGCAGCTTGTTTTGATGTCTTGAGTAGGGACAAGTGATGTGTGAGGATAACTTTCTGCCCCTTTGCTGAAGGATAACTTATACACTGTTTAATTTTGTTTATTCACAAGCTTGCACATAAACAGACTTCTGTGTTTTCTGTTGAGTGGCATCATGTGTGTGCTGTGGTGAAAACTGATTTTGTGGACCAGATGTGGATTTACAGTCAACTTGAAATATCCCTTTGCAAGTAAAGTTTCCTGAATGTGTTAAGTACTACTGAATTTGAGGGCAAGAGACTAAAGGTTAAAAGCTTGTCCTTCTTTCCTCCTCATCTGTGTTCTTGATGTGGCTTTCAAGATTGTTCAAAAGCACATGTTTGGAGGCTCTATTGTTATTAAATATGACTTTTTTCTTTCTGAGCTTCCTCATGTAACCTCTATCAAGTGGGTCACACCGACACTCACAATAATGAGTCACGTCAACAGTAAATGCAAACCATATGGTTTGTTTTTTTTTTCCCTTTTACACATTGCTTGTAGTTACTTTCTAAGTGCTGACTTGAGTTTAGACCCTGTTCATTACCCAAATATGTCTTTGGGATGGGGAACTGTGTGTTTGGAGGTTTCTGCTGAGGAACCAGGACTTGATGTCATCACTTGCACTACACTAAAATATGTTTTTGCCACAGATTTCCTGTGTAACCTCAGACTTAATCCTTTAAAATTATTTTTTCCCCTGTCTTGATTCATCTGCCTACAAGTGGGAATGTTGTGAAGCTTCCCTAAAATCCTGCAAAGCAGACCCATGAGGTGATGAAGAGTCTGTTTTTGGGTAGTCCTCTACAGGCATAGGATAAAAGATGCTTGTGTTTGGGAACAAGGTGCTCAGACTATAGGAGAAGAAACAAGCTTGGTGGTGAAGTAATTTTGCTCATACTCGCTTAATAGGTTTGTGACAGGACAGAGACTGGGACCAAAGGATTTTTCCTTAATAGCCCAAATACTGCAGCCAATAAATCAGGCTTCCCACAGCTTGTTCTTCCAGCTGCAGTGCCTGCACTGTTGTATTAGGGCTTTGAGTCACTCTGGGTAAAGAGCTTGATCCAGCATCAGTGAGAGGCAGCAGGGGTTTTTTGGGGCTGCCCTCAGCTTAGGCTGTGGGCAAACAAGCCATGGGGATTTACTACTCATCCTGCTAAGCAGCTGGCCCTGGGACCCTGTGTTGCTCTCCTGTCCCATCCCTGTGGTCCCTGTGAAATGATTGTTGGGGGGTTCATATTTGGCCATAGTAAATGGCCACATGTTCTCTTTTTTGTAAATGTGTCTGCTTGTAGCCCATCAGTGAAAATGATGAACTGAGCTTAAACCTCATATTCAGTAGCAGTGGAGGAACAAGTTCCTACCAAAAAAAGCAGCACAGCTCAGTGCTTCCCCAGCTATGACAAGGGAGTGAGCTCTCCTCTCTCCTCTCTCCTCTCAGCTAGAGGGTATCAGTAGCATGTAGAGCATTGCTTTTGCTGCAGTTTACAGGGTGAGCTTGGCATCCCTCCGAGTTTCAGATCCATTGGGAATATAGACTTGGAAGGGGAACAAAGTACTTGGAAAAAGGTGGAGTCTGATCTGTGAAGCTGGAGAACATGCTGGATTGAGCCACCAGGAAGGGAGTTTGAGCGTACGTGTTTTACTCAGTACTTACAGCTCAGCTGATGGGCAGTAACTGAGCCTGTAGTAATTTAATTACTTTTGATCATGTGCTTATATCCTATTTAATTTTGAAGCCTATTACTAGTGGTTTGACGTTTTCTTCTGGGAGATGATTTAAAATTGTCCCATAATATTAAGGCTGAAGTGTTGCAAGAGACCTGTGCTGCAGAGCTGGACGGGCCAACACCCAGTGATGTCCTGGGCTTCCTGCATTTCTTGCCGTGTGTTTTGGAAGGTTTGACATTCACACTGTTGGCTCTGCCGTTTCTCTAACCTTCTCTTTCTTTCTTCCTCCAGTGGCTTGACCCATGAGTCTCACAGGAAGGATGTTGAACAGGTCTACCTCCGCTGTTCTGAAGGGTCCATAGAGTGGATGTACCCCACGGGAGCACTCATAGTCAACCTGCGACCCAATATTTCACCTGCCTCTTACAAACACTTGACTGTTTGCATAAAGCCCTTCAAAGACTCTGCAGGAGCAAATATTTATTTGGAAAAAACTGGAGAACTGAAACTCTTGGTCCGAGATGGAGACCGCAGCCCCAGCAGAGTGTATTGCTTTGGCTACGACCAGGGGGGCCTGTTTGTGGAGGCCACTCCTCAGCAGGACATTAGCAGGAAGATTACAGGCTTCCAGTACGAATTGATGAGCAAGGGGATAGCAGCTGACTTGCACACAGCTTCTGGTGAGTTCTGGGGTGCTGTCAGACTTCCTCCTCCTGTATTGGATGTGTAACAGATGGCAGAGAGCGTGAGTGAGTGGGGTAGTGGCTGCCTGTGAGTTTCGTGTGCTTTTAAGGACATGTTTTATAAACAGAACTATTGCAGAAGAATTGATTTGGTTTTTGGTTTGTTGTTGTATTTTGGAAGCTGGTGGCATAGGCTGAACTCCAGTGATTTGTTGAGGGTCACAGTGTGAAGGATTCTCCCCTGGCAGGGGCAGGGTGTACTACAGGAGCTAGCTTTACCCTGCACTGAACTCCAGCCTGAACTGGGCTTCCCAGCCTTGCTGTAACACTTTTCTAACTACTTTTTTACTCAGTTTTTAAGACCCCGCTGCATGTTTTGAATAATAAACATTTGAACAAGGAGGCACTCCTTTTCCTTGGTGTTTTTCCCCTTTGCAAGTAGTGCTACTTGCTGACCTAATTATTGCTTTTTCTGTTTTTTTTTTTTTTAATTCAAACAAGGAAATTTGTGTGTTCCTTTTTCAGCTCTCCTTATTACACTCTCCTGAGCATTACTGTGCCATGGCAGAGCTCTTCAGCACTGTGATAATACTTTTACAGGACAGTGTTGTCTTCTCTCTCAACCATTATGAAAAGCAAGTTTTGTAGGGAGGAGTTTTACTCCAATGAAAAGCTTACAGGAAAGAGGAGTGGACAAACTGAAAGATCTTACAAGCCTGTAAAGTCTGGGACTAAATAGCATTTGGAACAATGGCTGTAGGTGTGACCTGAGTGTGCTGAGCAATTAGACAGTTTGAGAAGAAAAACTGGCATTTGTGGAGGATGACAGGGTGAAAGGGGAATTCCCTTTAGATAAGGTGATACCTGGTTCATGCATTTTAGCCATTCAAGATTGCCTCTAGCTTTTATCTCCAAAACCAAGGAGGGGAGATTTCCAGAACAGCCCAAGGAATTGCAGATTTATGGTAGTTTGTCTCAAACTACTGCAAGGGTTTCAAGGTTTAGGTATTTTAAGTGGGGAACCGGATTTGTTTGAAGCAGATTTCTCTTTTGAAACATGGGCTGCCTTTGCTCTTTTGGGTGATGGCAGTGAGAAGAGTCCTCAGAGCACACTTGGGATGACTCAGCCCTGGGCAAACCCGATGTTTAGTGAGGCTGTGTGGCCCAAGAGCCGTGTGGATGCTGGCCAGACTCTGCCGTGCTGATGCCACATGCTCTGCCTGAGATGCTGCTTGATAAGCAGTGGTGTGCCTAATTAAACTGCAGCTGTATCTTCCAGGGATATCTTCTCTGGGATAAGTGATTGCAGAACTTGTTCCATCCTCTCCCCTCCCCTGGCTGCTTTCCACATCAGGCTCTGGATTGTTTGTGTATTTGTGCAGCCCTGCCAGTGGTAAATGTTGTCACACCAGCTCGGATGGGGCTTTATTTTTGTGCAGCTCTGAGCTGGACTCAGCTCAGCTCAGTAGAGCTGGGCTCAGGGCTGATGCAGTAACCTCGGGAACTGACAGGTGGCAGCTTTGCCATTAAAACAAAAAAATATAAACACAAATATTCTGAATTTGAAGTCACTGCCTTTACTTTTGCCGTGCTCACAAGTGGTAGCTTATTATTGGGCATTCTGCATTTCAAGCAGACTGCTCTGCTACATCCAAAAAGTGCTGCAAATAAAATGGGGTATCTTTACTGAGCTGCTTTCCCAGTAAGATCATTTGTGCAAAGATGAATACACTGTGCAGAATGTCAGCTATGTAGTAAAATTCCATTGCAGAAGACATTAAATACATTGTTTGATCAGTTTTTTGGAGAATGTTCCCAGATTCAGTGCTGCTTTATCTGTCAGGCTGTGAGGAGACACAGACAGGCTAATGAGAAGTCATTTAAACTTACTAAGAAAAGTCCTGTGCTCTTTTATTTTCAAAAAAAAAAAAAAAAAGTTAAAATTGCTTCTGCATATAGTAAAATAATATGACAGAAACACTGCACTTGGGGTTCCTCCTGAGCTTTGCTGCATTGAGGAGTTGCTGCTGACATCCTTTACCACCACAAGCCAGCACAAACTGCTGTGTTTTCAGAACTAAATGCTCTTCTTTACACATAAAGTCTTGGAGGTTTTTAAAGCTGATGGGAGTATTTTTTCAGGGACGTTCAGAAGTCAAACTGAGGACTGCATCCAATTACAGCCTTCCTCTTTAATAGGCACATTAAATCACTTTTTCAGTGACTGCTGTATTTTCAGCTGTAACAGACACTGGTTGAATTTCAGTGCTGTCTTATGAAACAATGTGGTGGGGAATCTGCTCCATTCTCCAAGTGTCTTGTTTGGCTGGAAGAAGCTTTTTAATAGTTCATCAGCAGAGCCTTCAGGGCAAACGGGGGATCTCTATTGTATTTTAAATTATTTCTCTTGCCTTTTTTTGGATCCCCAGACTCTCGGGAGGGGCTGTGCAGGGTGAAAACACGATGAAAATGCCATACATGACTCTTTCCACTACTCACTTAGATGAGCACTTTTATTTTCCTATAAATATCTGTACGTCTGGGGGAACTGCCAAATAGCTGCCTTGTGAGGCTTCCACAGAGCAATATATTTGAGGCTCTTTGCAGTTCGTGGACCTCCTTTCTTCTGGAGCTGCTTCTAGTTTTTTTATGAAACCTCAGATGAAATGCCCTTTACTGAGCTGTTCATTTGGAGGGGGAGTTTACAATCACTGAAATCACTGAAGATTTCTTCCCTGGAGAGGAGGCTCAAGTCCAGAGGCAAGTGCTGACCTTAAAGGAGCTGAAAACTGGGTTTAAGGTTCTGCATTTCCCACCACCCTTACTTCTGTCCCTGTTCACAAACGTGGCTGATGTTTTTGGCTGCTGCACTCTGGAAAAACGAGGCTGCTTGGTGTCTCAGTTGCAGTTTGACAGAGTTTAGCAGAGCTGGCAGTAGGTGTGAAGAGATGACAAAAATGTGAGATGCTGTTGTAGATGGGATCTGAGATGTGCTGGGCAGAGGAAGCTGCACTGCTGCTTCTGATGGCAAAGAACTGAAAATCACAAATATTGCATGATTTCCTTGCTACTTCAGAGTGGGGAGATGATTATCATAAAAGACCCAGGTGTGGGGTTTAGTAATCCAGCCCTTTCCTTGTGCAATAACTACTTGCTAACAACTTCTCCCTGCTTTCCCTAAATGCTGTGTTTGTTTCCTGGTGATAATTGTTGTACTCTGCCCTTGAATTTACTCTCTCTTCCTAACCTGGCAGCTCAGCGCTGATTAAAGGGTGTAAGTCATCTGTTTAATACTTTAATGACCTGTTGTGTCCTTAGAGTCCTGACATTGCAGGGTGCATCAACAAATCAACAATGCTTGGCATGGTGCCTGTGGTTTAATTAGAAATCCTCAAGTTTTATTAGTTTACAGCCATTCTTTCCCACTTAATCAGAGTCTAGCAAATAATTCAGTAGAAAACATATCCAGGTTCTGCATTGGCCTTTCCCTTTTGTTTGGAAAGGTTGAATGACACAGGGCAGTCTTAACAATTTTCTAGATTTTGGGGACAACCCTTTTCTTGGCTCTGACTCTGCCTTACCACAGTCTCAAAATTTTCCTAACTGTAGGAAGAATTTGTACTATACTGGTGGGTTTTAATTCAGGTTGCTGACATCTGGTATGGGAAGTTTTTTGCCGTGATTGTAACAGGCAAAAAAAGTGCATTTCTGTGGGGTTGTAGTTTCTTAAGATGGGAATAGGAGTGAAGGCAAACATGCTCCAGTGCTCGACATCATTTAATGGGAGTAGTCCCTAAGAAGGGTCACCTTGACAATTCAGGCATCTCGATGGGTGTGTTCTCTCTTCACATCCAAAGTGATGGTTGACTGAAAGTGCTTTTGATTTCAGATTAGGCTTTGGGTTGCACCCCTCTATCATTCCCATCCACACTGATGGTCCATTAACTCCAGCTCATGCTCTGAAGCCTCAATGTTTGCCCAAAGAAGAGCTGAGGCACTGTGACATTTTGGCCTGAGGCCATTGGAGAATCAGCAGAACTTGTTTAAGTTGTTGAATTCTGTTGATTCTAATCTTTTTCTGCTTGTGCAGGAATACTCTGTGTATCAGCTATGCTGCCCATACTGGCAAGTGGATGGAGGTTTTGGCAGAAGTGGTTTGGCCGTGTACTCCCTGCAAGTTTTCTGAAGGTGCTGACCCACACGAGCTTCTCAGCTGTGCCTGATTTAGGTCTGCCTTGCACTACAGACTTGCAGACTGCTTGCTTTAAATTTCTATGAAAACTGTGAAGAGTTGAGAGTAATTTACTTTTTGAGTACCTCACCTTCTGCTCAACTAATCTGAAACAAGAATCTGTAGGTTTGACCAAACGTTTTGGAGAGGAAGGTGAATCCTCCTCCCTGTCCCACCAAAGGAGATTTGTTACTTAAAATCTGTGTTTCAAGAGTGTCTCATCAAGCTCTGGGTCCAGCTTTGTTCAAGCTGTGTAGTTTGCCCTTCCCATTGCACACTCATGGGGGTGTCTGTAATTTAGTTGTCAGAGCTCAGAGGGTCTATTGAAAGCCCTTTCATTACCCACCTGCTTTTGTGTAGTAAAGAAGTCAAACTTTAACAAAACTGCCCCTTTATCTTGATGGCATCTACAGACTTAGTGCAGATTCTATCAACTGTTTTATATGTTTTCTTTATTGATGCTGGGTACCTGGCTGAGAATATTAATACATAGGAGGTACAACACTTGTGTGGGTATCTGAAAAACAAGGCAAAACCGGATAAATCCAGTTAAGTAATTAACAGTATTCAGCTATTTCCTGCATGCTGTTAATTCACTGCCTTGAGAAAACAGATCAGAAATTCAGAAAGCTCAGAAGTATTTGGGCTATACCAGTATTTCTGCTAACAAATGGCTTTTAAAAGCATCCTTCTTAACTTCTGATCTTTAATGCAGTGTGTGTTTGGCAGAGATGGGGCACCAATCTGCCCTATCTCTGCAGGTATCCTCCCAGGGTTCTACTGTCCTTCCACCTTGTAGGCTCCTCTGGCTCCTCACAAATATCCAATCTTCAGGGTTTTTTTCCTTTTTTGGAGGCTGGATGTGCTGCTTAGCTTTGTAACCTGAAGCAGCAGATCGTGGAATCACAGAATGGTTTATATTGGAAGGACCTTTACAGTCCACCCTTGTGCAGGGGCACCTTCCACTGGACCCCATTGCTCAGAGCCCCATCCAAGCTGGCTTTGAATGTTCCCAAGTTTAGGGCATCTGCCACTACTCTGTGCATGCTGGTCCGGTATTTCACCATCCTCACACTGGTGTGATAAATACCGGTGTATTTTTCTGGAAAATACTGGAAAAATACTGGTGTATTTTTCACTTCTTGCTAGAGTGGAAACTTTCTGGTGTTCTGTGCCAAGGCTGGCGAGCAGGAGGCCGTGCCTGCTGTGCCCAGGGTGACCATGACTGAGCTCCTCCCTGCTGTGGGCAGAAGAGGTGATGGAAAGAAGCACTTGGAACATTTAAACTGAAAGTCCCCATGACCTTTATGCCCAGCACAGGTTCTGCCTGAGTAATTGTGACCATCTGAGATGTTGGCACTGTGCTGTGGCAGAGTGGGAGCACCCCTGGGTGCTGCGTGGGGTCTGTTCCAATACAGCCCATCAGATGAGAAAAATGCCTTGCTTTGTATTTCTCCCCTCCCTGTTTTCTGTGCAGGTTAAAACTCTCCTGCCTCTTGGGGTTGAGGGGTTAGAGCTAGATGGTTTTTAGGGTCCCTTCCTACCCAAACCATGCTGTGACTCTCTGAAGTGCACAGAACAGGTTGATACTGCTTTCCTCTCATTTGGGGTTTGCTGGAGAAATGAATATTAAACAGCAAAGTTGAGGGGTTTGCCCTATAAGCCTGAGCACACTTTGCTGTGTGACTCACCTGTGCACCTAAAGCTTTGATGATTTCTTTGACTTTTCTCTAAAAGGTCATAAACGAGTTTTAGGAGAAAAACATCAGAAAACAGCCTTTATTGCAGTTTTTCAAGATATACTTTGATTAGTGGCCTTATAAGGGATCCTTCTGACACTCCTGCTCTAGGATACAATATTTCAAATAGGGGGTGTTTTTTTGGTATGTGCTCCCCCTCCTTGCAGGAGTCTGTCCTCACTAATTTTGTCTTTCCCATAGTAATGGCTGATCCAAAACTTGGTACAAAGTAACCATGAATATATAAACAGCATTTCCTAACCTAGTGTGCAAGGAGCACATTTAAAGCTAGTTTTTGAGGGCATGTCACTGAACCAGGTGTCATGGAGCAGCACCTAGCTGGATCAGGCTGGCTGCACTATAACACTGCCTGGAGTGGGATTCATTTTGGGAAGCTGGAAACCTGCTCCAGTTATTCATGTGCCTGAATTGGTCAGGTTTGCAGTGAATGATTGACTGGGTGGGAGAGTTTGAGAACAAAGCTTTTGATTTTTTTTTTCCCCTGTGTGGAATGGTTTCAAAGTGCTGCTCTGATGCTCAGAGAATAAACACGCCCGTACATCACCTTGGACCGAGCAAGGGTGATGTTTTGGGGACCTGAGTCTGAAAAATGTTGGACTAAAGCCTTCAGTTAAAAGAAAACCCCCACCAAAATTGGATGGATTCCCTAATTTGATATCTCCTTCTCCCAAGAAAATGGTTTTGCCAGCATCTTCTCTGGCCCTGCTTGTCCTTTGATGCTGTGGGACAGGAGTTGGTTTTGCAGTGGGCAGAGGAGGTGACAATGGGGCTGCAGTGATAAATACACAGCTGCAGGGGAGAGGGGGATAGAAAATAGCTTGTTTTTGCTAGAGTGGCCACGAATGCCGTTAGCTTATTTCCCAACTCAGTGGGCAGTCAAAACCAATAAGCAGTCAGGTGTATTGTCCAGGCAGCTGGGGCTCTGCTCTGCTCTGACCTTTGTGTACCTCCAAAGATGGTCCCACAAACAGAGCTGCAATCCAGCCCAGTTGCTTGGCAGTCTTTAATAATGCTCTGTGCTTGCTCTGCAGAACTGTTTAGTTTGCTAATTCCTGAGGCTGTAGTTTAAGAAGGGATGAGAGGGCGGGGAAGCTGCATTCCTCTTCCCACTGACTGAAACATGGGCCAATTCTTTCCTGTGTTGGAGTCTTCATTTGCAGGACAGAAAATCTCTTGCACCTCAATCTGTGCTAGAAGCCAGAAAACAGTCACTGAAATGTTGCACAGATACTTGGAAGATATCCTGGACCTAAAGCTGTGATGTGTTAGGTCTGACCTTGGGAGGTTTAATACTGGCTCAGAAAAGCTATGACAGCCTTGGTCCAGTTAACTGTTGGTGCTGGTTCAGATTTGTGGAAAGATTTTTTTTTGGTATGGGTTTGTACAGGCACCTCCTGGCTCCTGTATGGGATTTGGGCATTAATGCCTGCAGTGGGCATCACCTCTGGTGTTTGCCCATATCCCTTCTGCACTGAAGCCCTGGGAGAGCTGTAGTGATCAGAGGTGCTGGGAAATGCACACGGAGCTTGTCTGGCATTGCACTGCCCTGTCTGCCTGCCAGGATCATGCCTGTTTGTACCAGATGCACCTCTGCCCCACCAGAACTGCTGGGAGCTTTACATCATTTTCCCTATCTGCAAGTGGGTATCAGAACTTTGAGAGAAAACAAATGTTCCTATGTGGAACTGGTGAGTGAGCTTGATAGACCAAGCACGGTGTGCTTTTAAGGAAGAAAAGGTGATGTATCTCAAAGCTTTTAGTGTTACAAATGAAAAGTTTTAAGTAGCTTTTTTTTTAAAGGTTAACTGAAAAATGATGCAGCATCGAGGATCTCTTGCTGTGTAGATGTAGCCCCTTCACAACCTTTCTCAAGTATAGGCTGATCAAATAAACATTTTTTTAACGAAAACTGGTTTTATAATGAAAACTGGCCTTGTTCCTTCAGAGCTCTCCCACATACCAAAAAGAATTTGATTTCTAGAAACAGGAAGGAGAAGGACCTGTGTGGAGCTGAGTGCACATATGATTTTTTTTTTTAAAGACTCACTTAATCTTTGATCTGTCATTACTCCACTTTCAGGGTTTAACTTTAACCAGCCACTTGTTTCTTAATTCTATTCCTCTGCTCCATCAGAGGCATTAATGGACCGGACCAAAGGGGAGGAGGGAGGGAAGGCTTTTGTGTTCCTGGCAGGTTTCCAGCCTGGTAGTAGGTGCTGGCTCCAGCCTCTCCTGTAGCCCTGGCAGGGGCAGGGAGAAGTGCTTGGCTGCACAATTTCCCCAGGGCATGGGAGTGAAAAACACCTTACTTGTTCATTTTCTGCTGTGCGAGCACTGCGTGACAGCTGAGCTGTCGGAGACAAAGCCCAACAGGACATCAAAAACTTCGTAACTTCACCTTTCCCTAGATCCGACCCGTGCGAGCTTTTACAAGGCTTTGGCATGACATTTTCTTTAGAAGAAAGAAGAAATCTTTTCAGAGTGAATTTTGGGAGGGGATGAACCAAGCCATAAGTCTTTGTGGGTTTTGAGTTAGGGGAAGCATTTCCTTTGGTCCTGTGTGCAGGGTGCAGTGCTGCAGCTGCTGTGCTGGCACGTTCTCATGGGGTGACAGTGAGGGACACTCTGTCCTGATGCCTCAGGTTTTAGCTTTTGTATTTTTCAGATTTTGTGCTGCTTTAGTGTGTGGGTCTGGGCTTCACATTAGGGGATGGTGAGCTCTCTGCACAGAGTAGGGAGACAAAACAATTCCTTCTCTAGCTGGGGACCAAGGACAAATGATCCAAATCTCAGGCCCAAGAGCACAAACAACGTGGGCTGAGGAGAGAAAAACAAGAAGGATGGGACTTGATGGGCTAAAGCTGGAATTGGACAATGAACTCCAATCTGCAAATGGAGCAGAACTGATAAAAGTGCCAGAGCCCGTGCCCGGTGTCCATTTTGGGACCATTTTGGTTGATCTTGGGTGCAGCCCTGGCTGGGCTCTTGTGCTGCCCAAGGTGGATCCATGGAGGAAATCCTTTTAATAAATCCCTGCTTTATTCTGTAACTCTGTCCAGCCTCTGTTCTGGGTCAGCCTGCACAAGGCATCAGTCCCAGCCCTTCTGCTGCAGGTCAGAGGGGACCAGAGGAGCCCCTCAACCATCCAGGAGCTCCTCTGACTTCCAGCAGCTCATTTCTTCTCATGCTTCCCACTCCTAATTCCCCTTGGGCAGTAGAGGTAGAGGTAGGTTTGAGGAAGGAGGGAGGTATTTTCTGTGAGATAGTCAAATAGAGCTGCTTTTTTATGGCTTTATAGTGGTGTCTTGTGCACGTAGAGCAGGAGGAATTCCCAGCAGTTATCTTGCTGCCATCTTTTCCCTTTAATTGCAGTTAGGGAGGGAGAAAGAAGAGGAAAAAAAAAAAAAAGCAGATGTGTACAGGTGCTGCTAGCACAGGAACATGGGCAGGTGTGGTTGCAGAGACACTTCTCATTTGCTGGGCTCTGCTGCTGCAGTGCAGAGAGAGGAATTTACCTGGACATCTGATCTGCTGAGTGGGGCTTTTTGGACACAGTATCTTGCAGACTTGACTGTAACTGAGGCTTTTTATAGAGCTGTGATGCAATGGGTAAGTGTAGGAGCTGGGCTGGGGTTTGGCATTGATCCAGTCACCATTCTGTCTCTGCCCACCCCAGGGCTGGAGTTTGCCATGGAGGGGAAGGAGGAGGGACAGCAAGAAGTGTCTTGAAGCTATGACACTTCTCATAATTTTTCTCCTGATTTGGTGCAACTCATGCATGGAGATGGAGTTTAATAATGTTTAATGCTAATTAAATAAAAACTGCTCTGTGGGTTTTTCATTCATTTTGTTTTGGTTTAAATTTTAAACAAATGGCTGTGTTTCTAGCTGACCTTTCAGCTCATTTGTTAGAATGGCTGCTGCATCTTGGAACAGCAGAAAGGCATCAATCCCAAAGGATCCTTACGTGCTCTGTATCTGCTGAGCCAAGTTTCAATTTGAAAGCTGTTGCAGATGGAGCTTGCCTAGTACCAAATCTCTTCCTCACATTGTTTACATAAATAGTTAATCTTTGGTACTTAGGGACTTTAATGCCCTCTTGGAAGACAGTTCTGTGAAAAGATAAATTTCTGGTTTATGATCTCTTGTCCTAACGTTTCTCAGAACACAAAGGTCATCACATCTCTAATGGTGAGGTTTTACAATATGCCTTTTTTTATTCGTTCTTTGCAGGAAGGAAGTGGTATTAACTCAATTCTCTTGTCACAGTCCATGCCACAGCCTGAAAAAGTCTGCATTTCATTAAATTTATTTGCAGGTTTAAATTGTTCTTGGCCAGTGTCTATATTTTCCAAGTGACTTCTGGAAAGTTGTACATATGTGCAAGTTGAACTGAGTGTTAGAAGGCAAGGAATGGGAGTTGAAGCTTCCTTTTCTGGAGAGGTGAAATCACCAGTATCCCTTCTTGATACAGAGAGGTCAGGGAAGGATGTCCATTGCATCATGGTGTTGTTTCAGGTGCTTCCATCACCACCTTGTCCTGTCCCAAATCCTGGCTGTGTTGTGGCTGTAAGAAGAAGGGAGCTTTGAGTTTTGTATCTGTGCTCACAATCCTTGTCCCAGGTTGTCTCTTCTGCTCAGCACAGGGGCTCAGATTAACTTTCTAGCAAACAGGGGGATGAACACTTCTGCCTTCAGAAGAGCACTAAACTCTCCCATTATGTTACTCATAACATTAACCTTGTATTCATGAAAGCACAGCCCCATTGTGGCCTCCCAGTGCTTAAAGGGGGCTAACAAAAAAATAAAAGGGATAGTGTCTTTTTACATGGGCAGATAACGATAAGATAAGGGGTAACAGTTCTAAACTAAAGGAGGAGAGATTTAGATTAGGTGTTAGGGAGAAATTCTTTGCTCTGAGATAGTGAGGTTACTGGCACGGTGAAGCTGTGGCTCCCCCATCCCTGGAAGTGTTTAAGGCCACGTTGGATGGGGTTTGGAGCAACCTGGGATAGTGGGAGGTGTCCCTGCCCATGGCAGGGGGTGGGAATGAGATGATCTTTAAGGTCCCAAGCTGTTCTGTGATTCTGTGGTCCCAAGTCTGAGGCTTATTGATCCAGAGGGCTGGGAGCAGGGCAAGCCCAGCTCTCCTGTTTGTTCCCTGACTCGGTGTTTTCCTCCTGACCTGCTGGAA
Organism: Leptocoma aspasia; assembly: GCA_013399835.1. Lineage (NCBI taxonomy): Eukaryota > Metazoa > Chordata > Aves > Passeriformes > Nectariniidae > Leptocoma > Leptocoma aspasia. The sequence goes on from VXAX01003148.1 coordinate 255,542, forward strand.
GAAGTGCAGTGCTTGCAGAAAGCCCTGTAATCCTATCCCATCCAAAGACAGGAAAACCTTGTGAAACAAAGGAGTGATGAGAGAGCTCCTCTGTGTGTTGTGACAGGGTGTCAGTAATTTCCAGCCCAGCTGTGGAGAGGCTCTGTGTCCTGTGGCCCTGGTTTCCCTGGCTGTGTGGCTGCAGGTATTGTGTTAAATGCAGGTGTGCTGGATGCAGCTCTGCTGGCCTCAGCTCCAGCCAGCACCTTCCTGCTAAGCACGAGATGTACTGGCAGTGCAGCTGCACTGATGTAGTTTTAGGTGGCGTTTCGGTGTGGGGGATGTCAGGGTTTTGAGGTTGAGTGTTGTTTCGGCTCACTCAGGAAGAGCTTTCTGAGGTGGTGAGGAAAGTTGAGGTGTATCAAGAAAGGAAAGGACTAGTCACAGCCTGGTAAACCAAAGTGGTTGTCAAATTCTTGTCCACCTCCACTGCAAAGCAGGTCTTTTTGTCTGGGGTATGAGCTGTGAGAGGTTTGCTTCATGGAAGAAATGCTCCTTCAGAGAGGAAGCACAGGCATACTTTAAAAGAAGGATTTATTTCACTTTATAATTAGTTAAAGCAGGATCAGGGCAAAATTTATTGTTTTTTTTCCTTGCTCATATGATGTTTGTCCCTAAACTCTTGTCTCCCATCTAAATCACTGATCCAGTAAGCAGTTGAGACATCATAAGTTTTGCTTAGGACTCAGAATAATAACAGAGAAATGCACCATTATTGGAGAAACCACATCTCTATTTTTATAATCTGCTCTGGGAAGTCTGCACTCTGTGTTTCCAGGAAGGAGACTCATCCTGTGATGCCCTTTCCAGTCTGGGTGCTGCCAGCAAGAGCTGCCAGTTACAGAGCTGGCAGCAAGAGCTGGAAAGGTGTGGGTGGGTTTCTTTGTTTCGTATCAACTAATGCTGATGTCAGGCTGAGGGAAATGGGTCTGTGGCCCCACACGGGTGTGGCTGGAGGTGCTGCAGCTCAGGGACTGCAACAAAAAATGAATAAACTAATAATCTACCAGCACTAAACCCACCACAAAGACCCATCTGAATGTCTTGAAGAGAAAAGACTACTCGTTTTAATCAGAAGATTTAAACCCGAAACTAACAGAAATAAAGCTAAAACTAACATTCAGCCTTGCCTGGACCTCCTTGGTAGCTTTTTGATGCTTAAAAAGGTCTGATTGCTCATCAAAGGGTTGTTCAGAAGTACTGAGCTGTGGGTGATGTGTGCCATGGAAGCACAGATGAAGAGCTCTGTGTTTTCCTCCCCCGCCATCCACACCTTCACCACACGGCACGCGTGCAGGCACTTCTTCACGAAACCAAAGGGTATTCCTCGGTGAAGTGGTTTTCTGCAATTACTCTGTGTTCAACATTTTCACTTCTGCTTAAACCGTGTCTCTTCCTGTGCGTGCTGCCGGCACGGGGGTGGGTGTGCAGCACAGCCTGTGGGGGACACAGGGTGGAGAAGGTCTTTTGGGCTCACAAAGTGGAGTGTTGGGATGGTGGGACCTGCAGCACGGCTCATTGGCTGTTCCCGTGGCTGTGACGTCCTGGAGCGTGTTGAGAAAAATCTGGACAGGCAGAGGAAACTTCTTTCTTGTGGGTTGGAAGCTGGTTTTGGGGTAAGGTCAGGTCAGTCAGACCCATGGGTGGCTGTTGAAACACAAATGTTTCAAAAGAAGACCAGGCCCCTTCATGTGGTTTCTGTGACGCCTGCAGCCAGAGCCAGCACGTCTCGGTTGCGTGTGTCCTGCAGGGAGCTGTCATCCTCGACCCTGGCTCCCCCATAACCCCCAGCTCCTCTTCTCCAAGGAAAGAAGGGTTGTATGCACACAGACCAAAGGAGGAAGGACTGGGGCTGTGTGTGTGAGCTGAGACAGGCCAGCAACACCTCCCACCACTCTTCGGGCAGAGTGCTGAACTGCAGCACTAAAGGGGCACTCAAATCCATCCACAATATTGGGGAAAATCCTTTTTGGCAGCCCAACTCCCCGGTGCTGGCAGAGCTGGGGACCACCTGAGGCTCGTGGCATCTCCTCAGGGCACATCCCTCTCTCTTACCAAGCATTTCTGCCTCATTGTGGAGAGGTCCAGGAGAGGACCAGCAACGTGTTTGACAAAGCTGTTGGCCAACAAGTGCAGTCTATTGTTAGCATGGCCTCGTCCTCCTCAGTAACACCAGGTTCAGAGGGCAAATCGCTCAAAGCAGCTGGGACATGACTGCTGGCTTGTGAGGAATGATGTAATTACATCTCCCTCTGCGGGGAGGTGAATAGAGAGGCCTTTGGAGGCACTGGGCGTTGGAGGGAGAGGGCTGCCTCAGGTTACTCCAGGTCAGGATACTGTCAAAATCCATCAAAGGCACTCCCAGGAGAGTCAGCAGCCGACGTGCACAATGCAGGCTTTATGCCACTGCTGGTGGAGCTGAGTTATAGGCATCTGGGCTTTAGAGGACTTCAATTAAATGTTGCTTTTCTAGGGTTTTTTTTTTTCCCCCCCACCTTTCTCCTGCTGCTGTATGAATTAAGGCTCTTTGGCTCATGGAGTTTAAAGGAATTAGAGCAGCTGACGTTGATATTGTTGTTGCAAGTTCATAGGCTTGCTTTTGGATGTGAGAACCTGGGCAGCCCTCGAGACATCCCCAGGGAGGCAGGACCTGGCAAACACAGCTGCCTTGTCTAGTAGCCAGGCCCAGTTCCCAGAAAATGAACATCTTCACCTGCTGTGCAGGAGTGAAGTGCTTTTCTTGTTTTTGTGGTGTTTTTTTTTTTTTTTTAATTTATTTATTTTTTATAGTTATAAGGATGCTTCCTGTTCTAGCCTGAGGTGTGTGTGTTATTTTGATGGAGCAGAGCACCTACTGCCCAATCCAAAGGGCATGAGAGCTGAACTGCAGCTAAAGCCACAAACTTTTGTGCTAAACACACAGGTTCCTTCATGGCTGGGATTCAAAAGAACGTGTAGGCATTGCCACCTCCTAAGGATTTAGTTTCGTTTATGAGCCTTTATAGGAATGAGGCTTTGGCTGTAGCCACTGGATGTTATTTGCTTTTTAATGGTCCATTTACCTCAGCAGTAATCCTTCACAACTTGCTTTCCATCTGTGCTTCCATACCTTGTTTTTGCCACTTGCAAGATCTATTTGATACTCTGTGAATGCAGATGTGGGAGTTGTCCCACAGAAGAGGATTTTTGGTCTTCATCTGTCTGGAGTTGCAGAGATGGGTGGTGGAAAATGGTTGTTAAAGCAGCTGACATGCCACCACACTGCTCTGAGTCAGCTGGACCTGAAGGAGCTTTTAAGCAATGATCTAGTGTGAGCAATGCTGAGCATTTTTAATTTCCTTTTGTATTTAAAAAGGCTGCAGGATTTTGCCTAGGGTCCACTATTAAAATTATTTGATTCTGTGTACACATGGAGATTTGTTCATTTGATTTATTACTGTGTCAGTCTATTTAAATGGAAGGAACCACTTTTAAAGCATTTTGTTTTTCATCTTTAATGCTGTTGCTTGTGTTGCAGTCCTTTGGAGAACAGAAATGCCTTAGTCATTTTGGTGTTTTCAATTTTCTGACGGGGCTGGATGAACTACAGAGGTGTCTGGTCTAAACCAAGACTTAAAAATGTTGAGATGCCTTTTTATTACAAGGCCTTTCCAGAATGAAATATCTGAAATCTAGCTGTGGGTTCAGAGGATGTCCATCAGCTGTACTTTGTTTTGGAGCTTGTGTCCACGTGCAAATGCTGTGGGATTTGTCCCTCTGTTGGTTGGTCTAAGTGAGGTTCTCATTTGGACAGAGGGAGCTTGGGGAAGAAGGACTTTTGCCCTGGATGGATTTGGGAGGTGCCACGGATGGAACAACTCCATAGTAGGATGTTTAGTGACTAACACACTGAGACTTGCCCAGGGAAGTGCTGGAATCACCATTCCTGGAAGCGTTCAAAACCTGTGTGGATGTGGCACTTGGGGACAGGGGTTAGTGGTGGGCATGGCAGTGCTGGGGTAATGATTGGACTCGATGATCTTAGAGGTCTTTTCCAACCTGAATGATTCTGTTACAATTTTCTTTGTCAGATGAAGCTTGTATGTTTGGTCTAGCCACTGATCAAAATCTCTTGAGTCTAAAACTTGAAGTATCTTGAGCCTGAATTTATTCTAGTACTCCAGTTATGTCCAGGCTTCATCTGGTTTTGCATTTCTCAATATATTAAGCATTTTCCAAACTTTTCCAAAAAAAGAGAGCTGAAATAGTATGTGGGGAAAGAAGGGAAGGGAAAGCTGGTTTGTTTCTGAAAGCTTTGGAGGTATTCAAACTAAACAGAAATGTGATTGATCCAGATGCTATTTTGCCTATTCCTTGTCTCTTCTTTTGGAGCTTTTTAAGCTCCTTGAATTATTCCTTCAAATATCCCTGCCCAGAAATGTGCATTTTACATTTCCTTTAATCCTATTAAACAGAGTGTTACACTGTGTATGAATCATCTGACTGGAGCAAATCTGGTGGATTTGGTTCAATAATCCTTCTTTCTGGATCACTGCCTTTCTGGGTCCCTGGAAAAAAGAAAAGATCTGCCATGTCTTGTGTCAGAGAGTGGCTTGTGCTGTCTGACAGGAGGGTGCCAGAGCATCGGAGGCACCAGCTGCATGTTGTGTGGACAAGCTTAAATCTGCTTTTAAGTGCAATGGATAAACTTTGGGAAGCAGGTAGGGGGAGAGGAAGGCTGTGACTATTTGGGAATCTAAACTAAGTGTTTTCAGATGTTGAGGTTCAAAAACTGATTTTTTTAGGGGTGGGGAGAAGCAGGGTGGCTTCAGTTTGCAGTTTGGTGGTGGGACTGTGTGATGGAATCTCATCGTCCAGTCACCTCCAGAGGAGCCCTGCTTTGCTGGAGTCTGTGCCTGTGCTGATCCAGGTTTCCATTTTCCTGGATGATGTGCTGAGGTGGCACCAGGTGACAGACAAGGTTCTGATCCTCGACTCACTGAGCATGGCCAGGCAGGGCAGGCCCTGATAATAAGCAAATTCCTGAACTCAGCAGGGTGTTATAGAAACATCTGTATTGCAACTACAGCACCTTCTCCTCAGAAATATCTGGCTGAGTACAAAGAGGAGCCACATTCTTGCATTGATTAGATTAGTGCAGATATCCAAATGTTTCCAGGAGTACAGGAAATGGTCTTTGTGCTGCTTGAGCTCAAACAGATACGGGCTCAGTTTCCGCTTTGCCTCAACGCCCTCCAACACGTGCATTGGGGTTTTTCCCTCCCCTCTTTGCCTCCCCCACTCTGTAACCTCCTGGATCTTTGATGTGGTGATGACTAAATGGCCCAACAACACTTGCTAGAAATTGTAAGGAGAAGCTTTGCCATCAGAGTATAAAAGACACATGATCTGAAAGCTTTGGAGTGAATTTACTGCAGAGCGCCCTGCAAATGCACTCAGTACCAAAATATGTTTTGCATAAGTGCAGTGAGTGTGTGCAATGTTTGCTAGACAATACATCCCAGCAGGATTGGTAAAGAGATCCACATTCCTGCCTGGGTACAAAAATCTCATGGAGGCTCTAGGGTTACCTAGGGTTAGCCCCCACTTCTTGTAGTGGTAGAGATGCCAGACAGATCCTTGGAGTGATTGTGCCTGTGTTCTGCGTGTTTGTCAGTCACATTTTTGTTTTGTTTAAATGGTTTATTTATTTAAATTTATTTATGTGCTGCTGTCTAGTCCTTTGCTAATTGTGACCCTTGCTGTGCAGCTCCCTGCCGACCCTGCAGTGACACTGAGGTCCTCCTGGCTGTCTGCACTAGTGATTTCGGTGAGTTGCTGTCTCTCCAATCCCTTCTCCTCACACCTGGCAGCCTCCACCAGCAGTAAATGTGGTCTAAGGGTGCTGGGCACATGGAGGGTTCTGAGGACCTCAGAACTTACTTACTGCCCAGCTGGCACCTCCCCAGGATGCACAGAGTGACACAGCCACCACAGCAGAAGGTCAAGGATTTGGGTGCATCTAGGAGAGGCCATTACCTGTTGCCCTACAGTGTTGGTCAACTTGACAAAAGACCAAAAGTTTCACTAATTGTCCACCCTTCCCTTTTCAAAAGGGAAATTAGCATTAGCTGTATCTGTAATGGCTGAAGAACAGAAAGTATCTTTTCAAGGGATCATTTGGCACATACCTTCTTGTTAGAATTCTTCATGATTAATGCTATTTTTCTGTTTAAATTTAATATGTGGGTGCCCTTTTCTGGACAGATTACAAACATAAACCACAAAAAATGCAAATATATGCTGGAAGTTACAGATAAGCTTAACTCTCAGAATTACAGAGGACCAAAAGTTGGGCTGCTGTAGTGAAGTCAGTGAAGGCTGCTGCAGTGAACTCAATGCCTGTTTGGACCAGGGTCTTCCAAAGCATTTTTGAGTAATTAATCCTTAAAACCTTTTTCTGTTTCCAGTTATCAGAGGCTCCATTCAAAACGTAACGAACGAGGCAGAAGAGCAAGAATCCATAATTCACGTTGGTGTCAACAAACTGTACAGGCAGAAGAGCAAAGTCTTTCAGCTGACAGGGGAGAGTGGGAACTGGAGAGGACAAATAAAGACCTTGCTCGAGTGTGGGGTGAAGCCAGGAGATGGAGACTTCCTTTTCACGGGACGTATGCACTTTGGGGAGGCCAGGCTAGGCTGTGCCCCTCGTTTTAAAGACTTCCAAAGGATGTACAAAGAGGCAAAAGACAAAGGGCTAAACCCATGTGAGATTGGCCCAGACTGAAAAACCCCCTGTTTGGCCGAAGATGGCTTTTTGCATTTGGCCAGGAACATTTCCTGGCTGCAGTGGAAACTCTGAACAAACCTGGTAACTGAGGCTGGACAGAGCTGGAGGCTGAGACCCCCACAGCCTGAGGTGCTCCCAGGCTCATGGAAGCAACAGAGGTACGAGCTCAGAGGGCTGCCAAGCAAGAAAGGCTGGATTTTTAACCAATCTTGCCCCTATGAATTAAGTTATTATATTTTTTTAGTGACTTCCTTAGGAAAACAAACAAAGAAAACTCCCATGTCTTAATAAAAGAAAAACCCAAATGAAAGCCAAGATGCCTTTGTATCTTTTTAATACTAATTTTTAAAAAAAAGTCTTAAGCTGATGTAGCATTTGGTATGGCGTATTCTGTATAAATGGCCAAGAATGTGATAGAGCATGGTAAAACATCTTAACATTGATGCTTTGTAAAAAGCTTGGTGTACAATTCAAAGTTGTTTCTTATGACAGAAATTTATGGAGCCAAACTCTTATGTGTGTGTGTTGGTCTTTTTTTTTATTTGAAAGAATGTACAATTGCCGCCTGCAATTTTTTGTCCAGGCCGGCAGATTCTTTCCATTCCAGAGAAATAAAGGTCCCTGGATTTGACACATGCTGTTTAAAATCTTTATTTTTTTTTTCTTTCTTCTTAAGGCCAATCTCAGCTAGTCCAGATGTGCTCATAGATCAGTTCTGGGCTGCTCACTTATTTTGTGGCTTCACTGAGCAGAACCAGAGCTCCTGTGAGGCATTGGGAACCACAGTGTTTTTCAAAGGGGAAGCAAGAGCTATTTTTGGAGATTTTTAGACATGTGTGCAGGCGAGGCTTTAAGTGTTCTTCTCTCTGATGCCAGCAGCGTTATTTTGGGACTGGCTCCAAAGGCAGGCTGCCCCTTCGTGTGCAGCTTGCAGCTTTGAAGTGTGCTGGCTGGTAGCTTGGCGTGAGGTGACTGTTGGTGCATGGGGGACACGACCAGGCCACCTTGTGAAAAACAAACACTTGAATCAGGGTGTGCCACCTCTGCAAGCACTGTCCCAGAGCAGGGACAGGAGCTCTCCCCTCTGTTCAGTCCTGCTGTTCCCCACAGCCTGCAATGCATCACTGATGGTGCCTTCACAAGGATTTTAATCTCTTGCCCACGTTCATTCTTCAGCATTCTCCACTGCTCCAACTTCTATTTTAGGCCATCAGGTTCTTTAAATAAAAAGTTTCTACTCAGTGTCGCTTTCTACCTGATCCCTCCCCTCACTTTGTGTAACTTGGTTCTGAGGCTTGGGGAGGGCAACTCAGGCCGTGGTCTTGGGTGGGTGCAGGAGGTTCTGAGATGGATGGTAAGGAGATGTCCCATGACCCTCATCAGGGGTAAACAACCCCCAGGATTGTACCAAAATACTGGCCTGAAATGAAACCAAAATCCCTCTGCAAGTGTTTCTGTGCACTCCTCTCAGCAGGATTCATTCTGTGGGCCAGTGGGAGAAGAAGAGTTTCTTTTAGCTGTGTTAAGGTGATCCTAAGAGGCTCCAGGGCACTGTGACTACTTCTGCAAAGACCTCTAAACCCCATCTAGCACCCAGCTATTTGCTGCTTTGACTCCAGTTGCTTTCCAGCCTCCTGTAAGCCAAAGCCCCAAACCCAGCACCCCGTTCTGTGCGGTCCAAGGTTCCCTCCAGCCTCCTTGGAATTTGAAGAGAAATGGGCCAGGACCAGTAGAGGGGCAAAATGGTTCACTCCAGCCCCTCTCTGTGGCCTTGCTTCCACTTTGGGGATCTCAACTCAGCCTTTTTCAGGCCTTTAAGAAAGTGATTTAGCACTGAGATAACTCCTGAGCACAGCTGTACTCAGGAGTTACTCAGAAGCTCAGTTACTCAGAAGCCCTGTACCTCACCTCTCCTCTCCTGTTGTGTTTCCTGAGCTTTTTCCAGCACAGAGTGACTGCTGGCAGGATGAGAAGAGAAGAACAATATGTTCCTGGAATTGTCTCCAACCTGCCCACTCTCATCTTCTTCTGCAAGGCTGTGGGAGCAAGGGGAAGAGGCTGAATTAAGTGTTCAGCCAGTATTTTATGAGGACAGTGCAAGCAAAATACAAACAGTTGGGGAGGCTTTGGCCCTGGGGCTCCACCTTTGGCTGCAGTTCAACTTTTATGGCAGTTTAACTTGTTTGTAGACCTTTTTTTTAAAAATACCCTTTGCACCCTGTGCTTTGTGCAGAGGGAGGTTAACACAGGGATTTCACTGACTGCCCTAAAATCCAGTGCCCAAATGCTCACCCTGAAGTCTTTGAAACATGATTATAGCTTGACTTCTCTGGCAGAGGAGTCAGGGATGGAAGGATGGATTAAAGATGACTGTCTTTGCTCACATGTGCTGACTCCACTCTGCAGTGAGAAGCAAATGCAATATTGATGCAGTGTCATGGGAGCACATGCTTCTTGCCACCTAATGAAAGACCTTGGCTGAAGGTGACTCAGGATAGAGGTGGAGCAGGTGCTTGCAAAGCATTGTTCTCCTTACCACTGCAGCCCTCTGAAGATGAAGGGCTTCCTCTTGATACCTAATTAGCATAATTGAGTTCCTCTTAAAAGCAGCAGGCTGACTTATCTGTTCCCTAGGAAGCAGAACTAATGAACTTGAATTGCCTCTCTAAGAGCCCCCTCCAGCTGGGCAACGCCACCCATAAATAGGCACAAGGCATGTGCTGTGTTCTTGTGTCTGAACTCTGGCAAGTGTGTGGTTTGTGTTGGTGAAAACAATTTCCATGGTGACCCTCAATTTCTCTGACTTTCCACGAGCCCACTGGTGAGCTAAATCACCTCCCAGGTATGAGCCATGCAGAGCTTGCTGTGGTGACAAACAGGAGGGTTGGGAAACTCGTGTAGGTGTCTACAGGGTCTGTTTGAGGTTTATCAGATGCTGCTTGGCTGGGGGAAAACTTGTCCTTCTTCATCCTGGGGGGAAACAGGGCCATCTCTTCTCCAAACACCACAACTTCAGTGCCTGCATGGAGGGAAGCAGGGTCCCTGTGCTTGGTTTGCTGACAGCCAGGCCAGAGGAACACGATTAGATCACCTGTTTGCTTCCCATTCAGGAGGAACAGGCCATTTTCCCCCCTGCTATGCTGATACACTTTGATTCTCACATGTGAGGCAGGGCCAGGCTGCAGGGAGGTGAGATGGTCACAGTTTGTCCCCAGTGATGTCCCAGCCCACCTTCAGGCCAGCTGGCTATAAGATCAGAGCTGCTTGGAGATACCTTTTCACCAAACTCTTTGCTGGTGTTGCCACCTTCTCCCAGCTCTGCTGTCTCACTCCCGTGGGTGATCCCAGTTTTCCTTCTGGGAAGCATCAGGCCTTGCTTGAGCTCCAGCCTGCTGCTGGTCTCTTCTCCTGATAAAAGTACTTGCCATCAGCGTGGCTCAACCTTTTCTGGAGGAGGGGACTGCCCTGACTTATCCCTGTGCTGGGGCATGCTGTGGCCTCTGTGGAGCTGAGGACCTCATCCAAGGACACATGTGGGCTCTGGGGGAGGACGCTTTGGCCACGTTCAAGCTAAGTAATAGTCAAGCTGTGTGCACCTTGAACACCAGCCTTGGTGATTTCTTCAGCACAGACCTTGGTGCTGTGCTGCCTGGGAGGGGACAAGCTGTGACTTGGAGTGAGTCACCCTGGCAGGAGGCAGGAGATGTGATCTTGCTCTTGCATCAAGCTCCTCTGAGCATCCAGGAGCACTCACACCCCAGGGAGGAGGCTGGGCAGCCAGGGACGTGCCGTGGTGCAATGCAGCAGGTGTCTCCTGCAAACCTGGCCTTTGAAGTGTGCTAGGGCTTGTCTGAGCTCCAAGCCTGGCCAGCTCATGTGGTGCAACACCCCCGAGGCAGACAGGAGCTCTCCTGCTCATTGTAAACTTAATTAGAGGATACTTATTTCTGGAACTGGAAAAGTCTCTTGCTTGTCAGAGATGCTGGGTAAGTGGTAAATAAGGCTAGCAATATTGGGACCAGCTGTTCTAGGAGACAGCAAATTGAAAACCAAGTTGGTTGAGAAGTATACCAGAAAAACATCAGGAGGGAGCTATGTGTAGGTCTCTGAGAGTGGTTAGAAGTAATACAGAGCCAAAGTAAAGAAATGTCTTGACAGCAGCAAGATTCAGGCCTGGAGGAGTGGGGCTGCTGGGGAGGGAAAAGAATCAAGTTTCTCCTTTCCAGCCTGACAGAAGTGATTCCCCTTCCTGCTGCAAGGGCAGCCCTCTTCAGCTGACTTTGAACCTCCTTTTAGTGAGGACCAGCTGGCCTTACTCTGGGGTGGTCGATAAAGAAGGAGCCTTTTCCAGATAATTCTTTCTCCTTCACCACCAGTTTCGACCTCAGAGCCTCACTGAGAGACATTGAGGGAACCCAATGAATAACTGTGAGCACTCACTTCTTCCTCTTCCTCCTCAAAAATGAGATGCCTGGTGACAGAGAAAAAACCCCAGCCCTGGGAATTTCATTTTGGAGTGTCACACCCACCTATCTCAAAATCACCCAAATGCCTTGATTTTGCCCCAATTAGCATTTGTGCTGGAGCTGAGCAAAGGTGTGGGGCTGCCCATGGCAGACTGGAAACACAGCAGCCATCAGCAGCCACTGGCACCAGCACTGGTGGTTGCTGTGGCCAGCACCTGGCTGCTCACTCACCTTGGGGCAGGAGCATCCAGGGAGAACCTCAGCTAGAGCTCTGAGAGTGCTGGGGAGGGGCAAGACAAAAAAGAAAGGGCAGTTTTCAGTAGTTATTTCAATCTCACCTTGTTTAAAGAAATTTAAACAAGTCTGTTCCTTTCCCTCTGGCCAGCAAAGGAGGTGCAGAACTCCCAAACACAATGAGGAAGCTGTGGCAGGCAGTGGAGATCTGCAGAACCTCAGGTGGGCCCAGTTCAGAGCAGGGCTCTGAAGAGGCAGACAGCCCATTCCTGGGATGCTGAGGGCCTGTCCATGGCCCTGAGCCACACTGAGCAGTGGCCCTGAGCAGTGACTGCTGCTGCTGGGGCTTCAGCTGGGCCCCACTTGGCTCCTTTCCCCAGCTGGAGGGTGTTGAGCTGCACTGCTGCAGGACACGGGTGCTCTGTTGATGCCTTGGGAAGGCTGACCCAGAGCAGAGGCTGGACAGAGCTGAAGAATAAAGCAGGGATTTATTAAAAGNACCCATCCCAAGCTCTCCTCGTAGCCTTGCTCTGTGCTGTGAGGTTTTCCAGCAGGTTTTGGGTGACCCCTTGGTCCTTGCATGGAGTTCACTGGCCCTGAGCAGTAGCTGCTCCTGTGTTTGAGGTCTCCAGCCTGCAAAGCCTCACTCGTGTGCTTTGTGTGTGTGCAGCTGAGGTGGGGCTGCCAGGGCTTGGATGGGGCTGCCAGCAGTGAGGAGAGGAGAGGAGAGGAGAGGAGAGGAGAGGAGAGGAGAGGAGAGGAGAGGAGAGAGGAGGAGTGTCCACTTGTGCTGGAAGCAGAGCTGACTCAGGGCTTTCTCCCCAGGGCTGGGTGCTGACTCAGCTGCTTTGCCTTTTCCTGGCTTCTCTGAAAACCAGAGGCATCTCCTGGGGCTCAGAGGCCGTGGCAGTGCAGCAGAAGTCAGCATTACTTGGTTTTGGGAGAGTCACGCCTTGACTGTTTTGGGGCAAGAGCCAAGAAGTTCAGTAAGAGCTTCAGGATTGCTTCTGGGTGTGTTTTGTACTCCTGCTGGGGAGCACGTGCTGCTCAGCCTGGGCTGGTTCCTGGGGTGGATGTGTGCTGCAGCAATGCTGCTCCTGCTGCTGTGTCCCCCCACTGCAGGGCGGGATTGGGGCAGGGAGGATCTTCCTTCAGCCTTCCTGGAGTGTTATTTCATGGTGGTACTCATGCTTGTGGCAGAACACACTGGGTGAGGCTGAGCTTCTGGGGTGGAAAATACAGCGTGGAGGTTGTCCCAGCACCTGGGACACCAGGGACTTGGCTCTGCCCTCTGCAGCCAGTGGCCAGTTTTAGGTGCTGAGCTGGGATGTGAGGAACATCTTGTGCAAGGAATGAGGATTGACCTCTCAGCCTGGAGCCTGGGGTGGTGAGACCCTGCTGCATGTGGTAAATGAGCATTGAATAGTTGACTCTCACAATTAGAGGGTAAATACTATGTAAGGGAAGTTTTATAGATATGTCTCCTTTTCCTTTCCTTTTGTTCCTGGGGGATGGCCGGGAAGCTGGGGGAGCTGGGGCATCAGGGAGAGCTGACTCCTTACTATGGCAACACCTGACCTCCAATCCAGATGTCAGGAGCGATCTCCACCACTGGACAGCAAAGAAGAGGTTGATGGACAGAACTTGGGGAGAAGCAAAAGGTTTAAAAGGGCGGAACATCCATTTTGAGGTCAAGCACATGGTGGGGAATGCCTTGCTCCCGGTCCCGTGCTTCATTGTCTTTATTCAGTCTTCTGCTGTAATTTTTGATAAGGTTTTTAATAAACATTTTTAAAATTTAAAAGTGAGGTTCCATTCTCACATGCAGCCACAGGGATGCTGAGCCCAGCAGCTTTGCTGCCAATTCCTGCTGTCCTGGAAGGGAGGTGGCTCTTTCCTGATGCTTCCAGCAGCCTGGTGGGCTCCTCTCCATAAGGGAAAGTGGAGCCATGAGGCTGAATCCTGCTTGGTCCTGACTGCTCCTGTGATAAACATGTTTATCCCACTTGAAATAAGCTGAGGGAGAAGGGCCTTGGGCCAAGCTGGAAGCAGAGCCCTGCTGCCACATACAGAGGTGAGGGCATTGTTGATTGCATGGAAACCTGATGAAATTGCTCATAAAAATGGCAGAGATGATGAAGGTGGATGAGGCAGTGTGGATGTCACCCATCTCTGTGGGTGTGGGGGCTGGGACAGGTGCCCACCAAGCACCGTGGTGGCTGTGGAGGGGTTGCCCCATCACCAACCGGTTCCTCCGGTTCCTCTGGGAAGCACCAGATTGAGTTGGAGTCAGACTGGTTTGTGCAGAGCCTATATTTGCCTGGAGAAGAAAAAATAATAATAATAATTAAAAAAAAATCAGTTCAGTCACCTCAGCCCAGAGTTGTTTTTGAAGGGAGTGGCATGGGGAAGGTCTTGGGCACCCCCCACTCTGCTCTGGTGTTGTTGCCAGGCTGGAGCCTGCCCTGGGGCTGAATCACTCCGTGGTTTTTAGCGAGGACAAATGGGCACTTGAGCAGACACAAACGCATCTCTCACTGTGATGTGTTGGCTGTTCTTGGAGAGGTGTCAGTTCCTTGCTGGAGCTGGAGGGGCTGGACAGAGTGCTGGTAACTCGGCTTGCCTGTGCATCCTTGGCTGAAGGGAGGAGGAAATTGAGGCATGGACCCATCTGAGGAGCAGATTTCAGCATGGACACAAAATCATCACACTGCTGATAAGCAGCAGTGGCTGCAGCTCAAGCCCCGTGTTAGCTGTTTGGAGCAGCTGAGCCAAGCTTGCCTTGCCCTTGGGCTTTTTCCTTCTGACTGTGCAGTGTTACCACCCTTCCTTGGGTTGTTCCTAATCTGCTTATTGCAGAGAAATCCTATCTGCCTATTACTGTGCCCCAAATGCAAAAAAAACTTTCTGTCTTTCCCAGGGTGGGAAAAAAAAAAGTTTTCAAAATCTCCCCCAAATGTTGCTGCCTTGCAAGAGCTTTCTTCAATCCCACACAGGATGTTTTAATCTGAATTTTTGTCAGTGCTTTGGGGTGTCACAGGAACATGCCAGCCTGAATGCTGGTGGATACCGGTGGGTTGGGGATGAATGATGGATTTTGGGCAAGGGAGACTGGAGGTGATTTCAGCCAGTGGGTGCCAGGGTCTGTGGAGATATGGCCCTGTCTGGGCTTGTCTATTCAAGTGTCTGTTACTGACCCATGGCTGCAAGTGCCTCCTTGTAAGTAAGCACTGCAGGACTGGCTCCTGAGGGTCAGAGGATCTAGTAAATCTATTGATCATGCTTAAAAAGAAATCTTTAGAAGTAGCCAAACCTTATCTAAACCTTGGCCTTCATTTCACTTAGCTTCCCCCCCTGTTTCTGAAGCCCTTCAGAAGGGATGGGCTCAGGCCAGCTGGGTCTGCCCACCTTTGCGGGGTTGTTTTGGCTTGCTGCCTTATCTCCCTTGTGACACCACATGCCCCTTCCTTCCCCCTGCATGCTGCAGGGCCCTCTCAGAGCAGGAATGGGTGGTGATGTTAAGCAAGCCCTGTGTAAGCAGCCTGGCTATGGGGAACTGCTGCAGAGGCAGCAGAAGTGAAGCTGGCTGGAAAAACCCCTCTTGTGTCCTTCAGCTTCCAAACGCCACGTAGTCTTGGCTTAGCATCCAAAATTAAATTATCATTTCCTTCTCAGCCAAAGGTATCAGAATGTCTGACACTTGGGAGTATCAGGGGGCAAATTTTATCTGCTGTGACACTGTTCAGTGGCTACAGAGATGGCCAGTGACTGCCACAAGGTGCAGAGCTGAGGGGTGCCTCTGGCTGGGGCAGCACTTGCTGTTGTTGGCTCTTTTGCCTCAATGTTTCATTCCTTGCACATCTCCAGGCTGGGATCACTCTGCTGTGGGTGTGAACAGACACACCTGGGCTGATGGGCCCTCCTGGGCTCCCTGTGGCTGCTCACCCAAGGCTTTTTGGGAATCCCTTTGGCAGTGTGTCCCTTCTTGGCAGGCAAGGCTGGGCTGTGGGTCAGCAAAGCTCAGGCATTTCATTTTTGCTTATCAGAGTCCTTTGGGACAGGTAACCTGATTCCAGAGCTCTGCAAGGCCAGTTCAGAGGGGCTGTGCTGTGCACCCCATGCCTTCACGCTGTGGACACACTTCATGGTGGGGTGAATCATCCTTGTCCCCGTGGAAGCTGAGGCTGCTCTTAATGTGCCCTGGCTGGATCCTTCTGGGTGTGCTGGAGAACTCTCCTGGTTTCCATGTGCTGTGGAAAGAAAAAAAGTCAGAAAAATCCAGGCTGTTTGATTCTCATTCAGAAATAAGGAATAGCACACACACCACTGATCTCAGGGCGTTGCTCTCTGCACCCAGCCCAACTTCTTGCTTCTCTTGGGGACACCAAGGACAAGCACAGGGGTGCTGATGGCCCCTGCTCCAGGTCTCTTTAAACACTGGGGATTTCAGCAGCTGGTCTGTCCATACAATGTACTGATGTTTTTAGCTGTGAATGATGCCTTAAGATTTTAGCCTTTATATTTTTCAAATCCTGGACTGCATTAGTGCATGGCTCTAAACTTCATATAAAGTGTTGGTTACTGTCTTCACGTTTTGGTCAGACAAATCAATTCCTCTGGGCCCGAAACTCAAGGACACCCTACAGCCTCAGGCCCAAAAAAGTACAAACAAAAGTGAATTGGGGGAGAGAGCAAACTGGGGGAACATGACTTCATTACCTGAAGCTGTAATTGGAGGATTAACCCTTGATATGTAGATGGACCAAACTTATTTCTGTCTGAAAAACTTGTGACCATCGTCCATCCTGGGTGTAGCCCCTGTGAGGCTTTTGCACTGCCCAGGGTGTATCTGTTGAAGGCCTTTAATAAATTCCCACTTTATTCTCTTAACCTTGTCTAGCCTTTGTTCTGGGTAGCCACTCCAAGGCATCATGAGGAGCTGCAGAGGACTGGGCTGGTGGGGAGCAGAACCTGCAGCTCCTTAATGTGGGATGACTGAAAATCACTCCTGGGGTTGTTTGATGGCAACAACTTGCTGAAATGACCACATGCCAAAGGGCTGCTTATCCACCAAACAGAGCCTGGGCTGTCCCCAGCTGGGCCCTGGAAGGGGGGACTTGTGCTGCTCACATCCAGTGGAAAATCTTCTGGAGAAAATCCTGCAGGTTGCAAACTCGCTGTTGTTTAGATGGATGTGAGAGGGTTCAGCCTGGAGCCAAGTTCAGCCCTGGGTTCTGCACACTCAGGCACACAAATGCTGCTGAAGAGTTAATGGGAAACAGAGTCTGGAGCAAAACAGAGACAGACCTTTTGAGGTCTCAGCTGCTCGGGGTAATATTTAGGTTTGGTGACTCTCTGTATCTTAGAGATGGGAATGCAGCAAAGCTCTTTCAGTCCAGAGTATACATGGAGCCCAACAAGACTGTGGGCTAATATCAACAAACCTTTTGGAAAAGCAGATCCTGTCTGCTTCAGCAAAGCCACAGTGTTATTTTTCTTTCAACAAATGTATTGAGACAATAATAATGCTGTGCAGATCGGTTGTCCCTGGTCTACATGATTTATTAGGAAGCAGAAACAATTGGAGTTGCTGAGAAAAAAAATGAGCTTTGGACATGGATATTTTTCTCCTCTTTTTATTTTCATTTTTTCCCCTTGATTTCCTCATGAACTAAAAAAGGGCCACCTAGTCTGGTCCCAGGAGAGAGGTTGCCTCTTTCCTTGCATTTCTTACTGGACCACCAACCCTGGGCTTGCTGCTTGGATACTTCAGTGCTGGGGAGAAGCGGGGAGCGAAGCTGTGCTGGGGGGGAGGCTGGGAGAAGGTGATGCAGCCACAGAACAACATTCCCAGGCAGGAAAGCAGAGCAGGTCTGGAGCAGGAGACCTGAAATCTGTTTCTAGCTGTCGGTGACTCAGGGACAAGTTGTGTCCTCTCCCTGAGCCTCCCTTTGCCCCTGTTTATCCTGTTTATTTACTGCTAAAGCCACTGGGAGTGGTGGTGCTGGCCCTGCCCAGGAGCTCAGCCCAGCTCAGACCTCCAGGGGCAATGGAAGCACAGGAGATGGCTGTGGTGGCAGGTCCCACACTGGTGGCCTTGAGCTGGCTGTGGTGGCAGGTCCCTCACTGGTGGCCTTGAGCTGATTGTGGTGGCAGGTCCCTCACTGGTGGCCTCAGCTCCTGCTCCATGGCTTGAGCAGAGAACATCTTCACTTTAGAGTGGTTTATCTGCTGCTTCCTCAGTCAGTAACTCCCTGGGGAAGGTGGGCAGGCCAGGCAGCCCCCTCTTGTCCCCTCACTGCTCAGGTGGCCTTGCTGGTTACAGAGTGCAGCATCACACTGTCTCTGGCAGGTGCTGGCTCTGCCTTTGCCCCCTTGTCCCCTCTGTGCTGCTCCACACCTTCCCCCCCTGCCTTTGCATGGGAAGGGCTCTGCTGAAGGCTGGTTCTCCTCGGGACCATGGGGGTGGATGCTTCTCCACCCAGGGGCACTGGGGGTGCAACCTTTGTGTACTGTGAGGTTTCCTGACCTCCTTGACCTGCTGAGGGCCACGTCCTCCCTCCACACCCAGCTGCTGTGCGTGGTCATTGCTCCAGCTGCCTGGAGAGGGAGTGACCAGCCCTGGTCAGGGAGCTGGGGGCAGCTCTCCAGCCTTGATGAGAGGCAGCTGGAGGACAAGGCTGTTCCCCCACCATAAAACCACTGATGAGTGGGGGATTCTGCTTGGGATGGGTGGGAGCATCTCCCTGAGCACCCCATGAGGCTGAAGGAGGCTGAGCCTCACCATGCTGGGGCTGAGCTCAGTGTCAGGTGGTCCTGCTGGCACCCATGGCCCTGCACACCATCTGCACCGGGTTTTCTAGGAAGAAAGCTGTGAGTTTGGTTCATAAAGTGCAAGGGGCTCCCTCAGAGTGTTTTGAGGCAGCAGGACCAGGTGCTCTGGCAGCAAACTGCCGACTGAGTGTCTGCACCAGTAAGTGATATCACCAGGCTTTGCCTTGCCTTCAGAAATGACTAAACAGATTTTCTCTGGTTTCCAGCTGACCCCGTGGCTCCCTGTTGATGATGGGAGCAGGCTGTTTAGGTTTGAGGTAATGGTGCCGTGGCCAGCCCCAGATCAGCCTCAAAAGCTGGGGATGGACTCAGCAGGTAGGGGGTGTGTGGGGGGAAGCTGCATCCACTGCACCCAGCCCTTGCTGTTATTAAATCAGGGATTGCTGAGAATCATCTCTGGTTCATGCTCCAGCTGAAACACAAGTATTTCACGTTTGTCTGATGGGATTAAGTTTTTAAAGCTCCTGCCCTTCTGGCTGTGTGTTTTCCTCCTGTGGGTTAGTTAGCCTCAGCCCCCAGTTTTTGAGAAAGACTGGAGGATTGGGGTGATTTTCCTTTGTGATCTTTTTCTTCCATGCCTGGAGTCAGCACAAAAAGGAGTCAGTGAAAATTAGCTAGATTTGATTATTGCAGGGGGCTAGAGGAGCCCTGGGTAATTGCTACATTTGGTTCCCTTTCTCTTGGGTTTCACTGACATTTCAGATAGTAAATGAGAGTTTCTTCCCCCTACAGATGTTTTCTGTTGGTTATACTTGGGAAGAGACCATAGATGATAAATCCATGTGCTTCTTTTGTGTTTTTTCTGGGCTTGTTGAAATCAGAATGGGGCACAGGGCTTGCTCAGCTCTGGATGCTCCTGGGGTGAGCAACAGCAGGACCTCCCTCCCTTTCTCCCAACCCTGTTTGCAAAAGAGAGGAGGAAGAGAAAAAGTGAATTATGGTAGCCTGACCCTCCCAATATTTTTTTGCTTCTCCCCTGGATCAATGTTAAACACCAGCCAAACCTGTGTTCCAGACTGAGGGAAGGAAAATTTTGCTCTTTTTATTGCTCCTGGGCAATTCCTCTCTTGATCCAGGCACATGCACATGTTTTGGGTACATCACAGGATATTTCTGGGCTCCTGTTTTTTTCCTGAGCTTCTGCCAGCTGTCTCCACGAAGCATCCATGCTTAAGGACATGGAAAAGTTGGAGCACCGCTTGCATTTTTGGGGAAAGGTTATGTCAAAATTGCCTACAGGTTTGTCTTTGCTCCATGAAGAAGGGAGCCAAGACACCTTGCCACCTTTACTGATGCTCTCTGGAGACAGAGGACCAACCAAAACCACAAGGAGCATAAATGCTCTCTAAGGTCTGGCTTCCTCTGCACCAGAATACAAAGGAAGAGGAGAATCCACAAGATCTGAAAATCTTTCAACACTGAAGTTTTATAGTAAGTAAAGCCTAGATTTTACTGAACAACCTCCAAGTGATAAAGCCTTACTTTGCCTTTGACAATATGACTGGAAGGGAGTTTAGCTGTCAGGCTACTGCAGCTATTTGATGGTTTGCCCAAAGCCAGGAGCCTCCCCAGGCTGCAGCCATGCTCAGCCCCTCTCTCACACACGTTTTTCCTGAGAAGGCAGCAGCCTGCAGAGGCTCCATGACCTAGGGCTGGGGGTGCTGTACAGCTTTGAGACCCTCAGCCAGACTGGAGGGGCCTTAAACCCCAAAACAACCCAGTGGGGAGACAAGGAGCCTTTGAAGCTCCTCCAATCTGCCCAAGCCACAGAGTGGGGTTGTGAACCCAGTCTGTCCTTCTCTGTGAGAATGTTGCTTTTACAATTAAAACCCACGCAACCCCCCAGCCCTTGCTACTGCTTGTTACCCCAGTGAAATATCTGACATTTGAGACATAATGGGAAGTCAAAGAATGTGAGGAATTTGGTGACTCAACATAGAGTTTATTATACCAACCCCACCGTTTAAGCTCATGCAATGTAAAATTGTTTTACGGCATGTGGCACAGTTCTGTGGGTTAATTTATAAGCAAACAATTACTATTCAAATAGGGATTTTTTTTCCCTGTGCCTACATAAACTTGTTATCTGTTTGGCAGTGGGGGATGCTGCGAAGAAATGCACATTTACATTTTTTGCTTTGATGAGATTTGCTTTTCCTGGAGCAGCTCAATGGTGCATTGATGACCAGGGCTCACTGCTGAACTTGACCTGGGAGTGGTGTGGAGATAAGCCAAATGTTAAGAGAAAAGGAGCCCTTTGTGCAAAGATGCCAGGATATTAGGTCTCACTTTTAGGTCACACACTTGTTAGGGGTTCCTTCAAAGTGATGGATTCTTCTGCTAAAATTTAATGATGTCCATTAAATCACAGGGTCATGAACTAATGCATGTGCTGAAAATGATTTGCCAAGGGACCATGAAGACAAGGCCTTGTGTCAGGAGACTTCCAAAGCAAATTGGATTTTCCACACAGCAATGGCTGCGTTTGAAGGTCTGTCAGTGGCCTGTAAAATTCCCCACCAGTGATAACAAGACAGAATTGCCAAGCACTGAAGCAGTGCCATGAGCATTATGGAACAAGTCACTGCCCTCTCAGGACATAATAGCTTCTTGATCATCAGTCAAAGAAAGAATTATCCCAACCAGCAAATGGGCTGGAGGAAGCTGCTCCTGCTCTTCCAGGAGATTATCCCAGAGCTCCTGGGTTAAATCTGCTGCAGAGAGCCTGAGGGTTCACGAGAGCATCAGTCTGGAGCTGAGCACTTGGGTAGGTGGATTTTAGGCTGGGTGCACAGAAAAGGATGGGACAACTAGATGCTGACTGGTATGGGGCCACCAGCTGGTGTCCAGCCCCAGGACAAGCCCAGCCCAGATGTGTCTGTGCTGAAGGAAAGCTGAACCAGTTGGGAGATGCTCTGTTTCTCTCCCTGCCTGCACATTGTAGGGAAGTTCATTTTCGTCCCACTTCACATTCCACTGACTTGAATTGATTTTACAGGTAATCAAGCTAAGGCAAGCTGTTGGGAAAGCAGCCTGAGTCATTCCTACTGAGTCCACAGAATTCAGCAGGTGCATTATTGCTGCTGGTCTCAAGGCTGGTTTCTACCCAGTCTCCCACTGGTTTGGCTGAGCTGGTTTAAAAAGCAGTTTGGAGCTAAACTGCCCATGCTGGCAGTGTTCTGCACATGCCCTCCCTGAGCTGCAGCTTGTCTTGCCACCTCTGAAAGCAGAGGGAAGTTAAACCCCATGCCCCTGTGGGCCTGGCCTTTCAGCTGAGATCACTGTGAAGAGGGGCAGTTCCTGATTTCTCACCAAGGCAAGCTGCAGGCAGACAAGTATCAGAGAATTTAGACAAACGAATGGCAGCTTTCTGATTCCTGTGTTAGGTTCAGGAAAGCCAAGAGCTCCCTCCTGGGCTGTCCACATGGGCAATGCTGCTCTTGGACCAATGCTGGAGCAGGGAATGCTTTGGTCAGGACATGCTGACCACGGGCTTCTCCAGCCTGGAGTGAGTGATGAAGGAGGCAGCTCTGGTTCCACCCAGTCTCTGAAGGATTTGATATATTGTACTGCCAAAAGAAAACAGCTCAGATCATCCTGGAGTGCAGAGCTATCTTGGAAGGAAAGTGCAGTGAGGGTGGAGCAAAAGGACATGAGGGTAAATGCTGCCTTCGAGTGGAGTGGTGCAAAAATCCCCCCAAAGCTGCCCTCAGAGCTTGAAAGGTGGGTGGCTCTGTCATGGCCACACCAAGTGATTTTTGGAAGAGAGGGTGCCTGGGGAGTGCTGCTGGGGTGTTGCTGCATAGAGCCCAGGATGGCCCAGGGGTTCATCCTGTTTCCAGTGAGATGTGTGTGCGTGTTTGTGAAATCTTAACTCCCTGGGTGATGTCATGACATGATGAGAAACTGGATTATAAATTAAAGGGGGAAAAAAAAAATGTAGACCCCACTGTGGGTCAGATGATGGCAATAAATTCAGATAACAGCTCATCAGTGCCTCTTCCCTTGTTCTTGTATGTGTTTGCAATTTTTTTCCCAGTTGGGAGAAGATCTGGTGAGAAGCAGCTGTTTTTCATTTGTTCTCCATCCACATCTGATTAGATAGTCCTCCTGCTGCCCACTGAGACGTGCTCAGGAACTCTCCCAGCCCCTCTGCTCACTCAGTTTCTGGGGCACCAAGGAGTTTGGGACTGCTGGAACTTTGTTTCACTAGCTCACAGCATTTCAGAGGTACAAGGGCTCCTTCATGATCACGGGGCTCAGGTCCCACTGGGCCAAAGGGCACGGCCAGACCCTGCAGTGGGGCTGTTCATGAGGTGCTGAGGGTTTGGGAAGGCAGCAGTGGGGATGTGTTTCTCTACAAGACATTAAGCTCTTAATTTGGTTTAGGCAGTTCTGGGGCTCTGCAGCCCAAGAGGAGAAACCTATCTCTGCAGGCTCTGTGGATGTCCCCACCATGGGCTGATGGGGAGGGAGCTGTGCTGCAAGGAAGAAAGTGGGCTGTGGTTTTGGACCAGAGGGAGAGGACAACCTAATGGTGAGGTGGGTGACGTGGCAGCGGGGAAAGACCAAGGTGAAGGCAAGGCCATGATCCCCTGAATGTATGGCTTCCTAAAGGCTGAACAAGAACATGGTGAGCTTCTGGCTTGTTGAAGCTAGTATGGAAACTCCCATCAGCTCCACTGAGCTCCAAAGCAAACTTCTCCAGGCCAAGCCTGTAATGTTTCTTCACACCATGCTACAGGAGGGCTCCCATCAAAGCATTTTGCAGGCAGTTCTTTCAGGAGACAGGTGTAAGTGTTTCACTCAGGGCAAGGAGATTGTTCTGGTCCTGTCCTGCTTTGCCTTCCCTTCCCCTCACTACACACCTGGTTGGCAGGATTTAGATGTCTGATGCTTCTCTCTTCCCTCTCTTGCTGTGCAGACCCTTGGTGCAGACACAAACCATTAGCAAGGGTGGCTGGCCATGGGATGGGTGGGCTCTTCACCAAAACACAACAGAACCAGAGCTTCTCTGGCCAGCAGCCCCCCTGAGCACAAGGGAGCCTGGGAACCTTTCCTGCTCTTTGCCGGGCTGAAGGGGATCTCCCGTGGCAAGTCTGAGGGTGTGGGGCTGAGCTCCCAGAGCTGTGCCCGGGCAAGTCCCAGCCAGGCTCCTGCTGAGCGCTGAACTGCAGCTCCCAGAACCCCCCCTGCTCTCCCATGGGGGTGATGGGCTCTGCCTCAGGTTCCCAAGTGAATTCCTGGCAGCCCCAGGGGAGCTGGGGGTTACAGATGAGTGGGGGCCACAGAGCCCCCAAATCCAAGGTTCCTGGGGAAGAAGGGGGTGTGACCCTCCTGGATGCCAAACACAAACATGGAAATGATAGGCTGGGAAACGCTCTTGAGCTCATCTCAGAAATTAGTTTTCCGTGGGTCAGCTTTAATTCCTGGCAAAAACTCACAGCTGATTTTATTCCAGACTTGTTTCCCCATTCCCTTTAATCCATGCAGCTCACATGGTAAAAGCCACAGAGGCAAACTGAGCTGTGCAAAGGATTAGGCAGTGCCCGTGTGCCCCTGGGCTGTGTGCTGAGCCCTGGGGCTCTCCCTGCCATGGGAGGGTGACGGGGGAGTCCCCGTGCCCAGGTGCTGGGGGTGACACAAAACCTGGCTGTGCTGCTGCTGCTCTGGCCTGCAGTGACCACGTTGATGCAAAACCTCCATCTGACTCTGTATCAACAAGTTCAGTTTCAAAAAGAAGGATAAGCTGCTTTATTTTACCAAAGCTTTGTGAGATAGGGAGGTTTCCGGATAGGATCTGCAATGTTCAGGCTCAGGTATCAGTTGCATAATTTCCTGTGTTATTTCAACACTCTCGTCTTTTTCCTTTTCTTTCTTTCTTTTTCTTTTTTTTTT